>MU127863.1:163430-180673 GCA_014904975.1 Marasmius fiardii PR-910
TTACCTTTGTCCATCTTGGGCTTGGAAGCTTCTGACAAGCATTCCTGAGTCAAATTTAAGTTGAAGTCCATTTGCACTTTGACTCCACATCCTCCTCCTCTTTGGCTAAGTATGGAACCTTCGATCAACATTGAACCAGTCCTCGTAAAACTTGCCTTAGGAGTGTTGTTTGGAGACTACAACCTTAGTTGTAGTACCCTCACTAATACCCTTCCTAGCACATTTCACCGGCAACAATTCTGATCCTGTTCCGAGAAAACCTTGCTGTACTCCCAGTAATGCTCTGGGACCATTTCCTCAAATGTCTTCTTTGGCTTGAGCTTCTGTGCCACTTCTGTGAGTTGTTGGGAATAAGTGTACCCTGCTGTGATCCAAACCTGTTCCTTAACATCCTTAATGATTCCCTGCCTAAGCCAGTTCCAACAGAGTGCTCAGTTGGCTTTAAGGACACAGAGTTGCAGTTGTTTCTCCTCCTCTTTCAATACTGTCTCCTTCTGTCCTTTACTGTTGAGATTTGGGCTGTGGAAGCAGCAAGCCTGTGCAAGTACTCTCACCAGTATTCCAGAACTTTCTGTAGTGACTCAAGCTCCAAGCTTTTACTCAGCATTCTCACTTACTGTGGAACATTCTAGATACATTGTAGGGTATATAAAGATGTAGGTAGACACTGGGCTTCCTCATCAGTTTGCCCTAATTCAGGCCAATCTTACCATTCAGTAAAATTGCAAACCTACCTTACTCCTCATCATCTAATCACTCACACCCGGAAATCCAACATTTACTTCCATCATCCTGATGCAGAGTTTCCTCCACTGTGTCATCTCAAGTATACTCTGGTATCCCTTCACCAAGAGTTGTTCCGCCAATTGCTTCCCCTTCCCTATCTGGTATGTCTTCTATCGTTACTCTGTGGGTCCTAATTGATAGCAACCCTCTTGACCAGTCTACATCTGGGTTCAACTGCCTCAACCAGGGTAACCCCATTATTACATCCTCTTCACCTAGGTCTGTAACCAGAAAGTCCACCCAATGTTTATGTCCATCCACCATTATTGCCAGCTATGTGAACTCCTGTATACTGCCAGCCTGGTTAAGGGTACCATTGATGTTAAACACCTGTATCAGCTTCTTTAACTGAAGCTTCCATAAATTCTTCTCTTCTGCAAACCTCCTACTCATGAATAAGCCTGTTGCTCCACTATCCACCATGGCCACCGCTGTTGTTTGTAGTCTCCCATTCTCAATCTTCATGCATACTCAGAAATGTGATGATAACAGTGTACATTCATGAGTCATGTTTATGGTACATGAGGATATAGAATCATAGTTCAAAAATGGGCATACTACAATTTGTTTCCAGGACACTCTCGTTGTGGCTGAGACAGGTGTCCTTCCTAAAAACCCTGCAGCTTGTTGACAACAGAGGTGAGACCAGACAGAAGGCTGTTGAGCTGGGCAATCTGAGCAGTGAGCTGACCCTGACTGTCCAGAGCTACAGTCGGGTTATTGAGTGCCGGGGATGAGGTGGACGCAATGGTGGCCATGGGGTCATTCAGGGAATGGTGGCTCCCCCTCTCCTCATCAAAGAGTGAGAAGTTCTCCTAGCAAGTTAAGGGAAGAAAGGGAAGCAAGAAAAAGTGCTTGCCCTATATACAAGAACATGGTTGATAAACGAACCAAGACCAAACATGCATATATGTTGAAAAATGAACTTGCATCAACATGTGTTCTGGTAGGCGCAGGGCATGGAGGCATTGAGTCAGTGAGCTAAAAATAGAAAATTGAATGGCTTGAGTCATTCAATAGAGTTTAAGGTTACGGCCTGAGAATTTGAGCATTCTGCGGGGAAAATGAGGGACTTAGCATGCTTTGGCGAAAAATCTCTCTCAGTTAGCCTGGTCTCGCCCGACGGGACAATGTTTTGAGGAAGTACTCTGTTCTAGTAACTGCTTGCTGCTGGCAACGGGAGTATGCGATGGTTTACGACGGATAGTCGCGTTGTACATGCTATTGAAGTGATTGTTGAAAAGATAGCATATGTGAAGTAATGAATGATCGGCTACAGCATGGATACCTAATATGGACAATAAGTGCTCAACCGGCGCAGGGTATCTTGAGGAGGATATTGATAGATGGAGTATGTGGGTCCTTGTGGAACCCAATATGCGTTGTTCCCGTGATTGATAGACTGAGGACAGTATGCTCTTTTGTTAGGGGGAGATGATGTGCATCGGAATGAAAACCCTTGAATATGCTCCATTTTTGGCACTATTTAGTAG
This sequence comes from Marasmius fiardii PR-910, assembly GCA_014904975.1. Classification (NCBI taxonomy): domain Eukaryota; kingdom Fungi; phylum Basidiomycota; class Agaricomycetes; order Agaricales; family Marasmiaceae; genus Marasmius; species Marasmius fiardii. The sequence continues at coordinate 165,710 of MU127863.1, forward strand.
AATACACGACGAATACTAGGTTAACTAGAGGACTAGGGTGATCCTGAACTACTAGTCAGAGCCTCGACGTCCCTATTAGAGAAGTCGACGGAAATCCATTTGATGATGAGAGATATTGTAGGAACTCTGAAACCTGTAGGAGTCTATGATTGTAACTCCAAGATTCTCCAAACCTTCGACGATTGACTAGTGGAGATCTCTCACTCTAAATATACTCAACAGTAATCCAGGGATTAACCTCTTGATGCATCTAGGTTCAGAAAGAAATAAGACCGACGCTGTGGATAGTTCCACCACTTCGGTGCTGGGACTATATACATCCACGGCGGAAGAAGATAGCACCAACTTTCATGTTCAAACTCTTGTCACAAGGGGAGACCTACCCTTTTGGGGAGAAATTGACACTCATAACTATAGATTATTATTCCGCCTTGTTTTGTATGCTAAAGTAGAATGTGCCATATATAAGGGCTCCTAGTTGTATGAAGTAGAGCAGTTGATTTCACCCCAACGAAAGTCTAAGTAGAGTTGCTCAGTATAAAGCCAGAATACCAGAGATTTGCCCAGTCTAACAGCTGTGATTACTTGATTGAACTTGAACTAGCCAAATAAGATTGATTGATTTGTTTGCCTTGAGTTTGAGTTTGATTGTTGTTGAGATTCTGACAGTTCGTTAGAGTCGAAGGTCCTTTTGTTATACAACGTCGTCGTTCTAGTTGTGAGCATCGTCAGAGTATTTGTTGAGTCCTTGTGTGGCTTATTGATTGTTTAAGAGTCTTGAGTGCTCTTTTGGTGCCTATGTTTGTAGTAGGAGTTGTTAGCTCAAGTTCCTTGCGTGTTCCGAGTTATTGATTGTTTTAGGCTCGTCTCCGACGTCCCTATTGTTTTGTTGGTTTTGTTTGAGAGACCATCGATTACCTACACTTCCATCGATTACTAGCTTTCTGGCTAGTATTCTCATTGATTGGATTGCTGTTGTGTTTGCTGCTCCTAATACTTTCCCTGTGAGCATAACCTTCAACAAGCCTCACCCCTTGCACTCTTCTTTTTCTTCTGGACCATTTCAGAGGAGATTATTAGTGCTTCACTGATTAACCCTATTTTCTCATATCCGACGTACCAGTCTCATTACCATATTAGTTGCTGCAATCTGTTGGCGACCTCTTCCAGCTAGTCCTCCCCCTCTTTCCTTTCCCATAAACTTGTCCTGACAGACCTGTTCCAAATGACCCACCCTCTTACAGTAGTTGCACGTAGCACCTTGTGCATGGTTGCAGTCCCTCTTGAGGTGCAAGCTGCCACAGCCAAAGCACCTGTTCTTCATTCATCTCAAAAACTCCTCCCTGGTGCCAGTCCTCCAGATTGAGGTCAAGGTGGCATTGACATCCATGGCATTTGGATCCCTTCCTCCTCCACTGCTAGACTGTGCTCGAGTACCTCCTCTTCCAATGTTCAGAGCCAGGTCATTGATACTGATATCCAACTTGTTAGCCCTAGCACTGAGTTCGCTAAGGTCCCTCAGCTCAGTCATAGCAACAGCTGATGCCGATCCTACCAACTTCTGCATCTCCAATGGGAGTCCATCTATGAAGTATTGATGCTGATCATAGTCTGAGAGCTTGGTGAGGCTGGCCAGCTCTGTGAATGCCTGTGTGTAGTCAGAAACGGACTCATTCCGTCCTTGCTTCAGGACCTTGAAGTCAGCCAGTGCCTGCTTTTCCTCATTGATGGAGGAGAAGTGGCCCCTAAAGGTGGTGGTAAAATCGGCCCATCTGCCATTGAAGATCAGGTCAGTGTTGGCAGGGTCATTTGACTTGGCCAGGAACTGGTTTGCCCAATTGCCAGCCTTGGAGGTCATCAAGTTCAGGCCCACTCGGATCTTCTTCGGATTGTTGTTGACCAGGTCGGACTGTTCCTTGGCCCAGTTGTCAAACTGATTGAGCCATCACCTTGCATTGTGGCCCTTCTCTCCCTTAAATGCCTCGGGTTTGCTGATGATGTCCTTAGAGCGAGTTGCCTGAGTCTGTAGGGCATTGGTTATGGCAGCTAAGCCCTCCAAGAGATGGGAAAGTTGTTCGTTATTCCTGATTACAGGTGGGGTAGACAGTTGTGATTCTGGGGGCGGTGTTCTGGGGGTAATCATGGGGATAGGTGGGAATACAGGAAGCTCACGAGGTGCCAGTAGCAACAGGGGTACAGGAGAAGCTGCAGGAAAAGTGCATGATGCAGGGTGTGATGTGGATCTAGAGCATCAACCAACATGGGACCTGGGCCTAGAGTGTCTGGGGGTTCTGAATAAACTGGTGGCTGGAAGGACTGGAAGTGGGGATGGTGGTAATGGTGGGAGTACTGGGATGAAGCAGCAAAGTTTGAGAATGCTATCAACATCGTTTACATGTTGTGGCTCGGAAATGGAGTTTGTGAATGCATTGGGACACTGGTCTTGGTCGCAACTGGTCCACTCTCTGTCAGTGGCTAGTTGTATGTGCTTGTTGTCAGAGACATCATATGCATGTGGTAGTGTGGAGCAGTCAACTTTCTCCTGTTCAGATTCAGAGTTCTCTTCTTCGGAATCAGGTCTTCATGCGCTAAATGTCAGAGACATGATGAAATGGTATGGCCTGCAGAGACAACCTTATCAGAAGGGTGCCTGTGCAGTAGATGATCTTGACCTAGTGTGGTGAAGCACCGGTAGTGAACATGCAGAGACTGGAGCTAAGGCTCGATAGTTGATAACTAGTCCCAAGACAAAGATGATCAATACAACCCAGTATTCTACAGAGTACAAATACACACCTAGTCCCAAGACAAAGAGGTCAAGATGGGGGACTAGGTGACAAGTCGACCTATATATACTACTCAGCATGTGATCTATGATGTCGTGACCTGTATCATATGGAAACTGATAGAACATAGCAGAAAAGGATAGAACACAGTGGAATCAAGATAACAGATAGGATCCAGAGGTGAAACAAGAATGATGTTGTGTATTATAGTAAAAGGAAAAGAGACTGTAGGAAGGTAAAAGGAAGGTAAAAGGAAAATAGTATGCACTTCGTGACAGTCAATCCATTGTTAAATAAAAAAATCTCAATTTACAGAATCATATGTTTTCAATCAATCTTCAAACTCCAATCCTATCAATTTGGAGGATCCACCTCAAGTCGATGCGGCTACAGCTTACGAGCCGACATCAGCGTAACGGACAGCTTTTGCTTTTTTCAACTGTTTCTCTGAGTTGACGACTGGCTGCTACGGTCAGCACCATCTGCCGAAACCGAAACATAGGAAGCCCGGTTCCCCAAACAGGCGTGAGAGAACTACGAGTAGAGTCGACGGTCGCTGGCTACATCGTGGTGATACTACACGATTCTCTCCAGCAGACAGACTTTCGAGATTGAACGAGTAGGAGAGTGAGAGGGACATACCACAAGAAATGATTAGTACTTGGTGTACCCACCCTTTACTTCCGGAAGAGCGTGATGATTGTCCCGACCCCTTGATTTTATTCTGTTTAATTTTAGGGTATCTTTGCCATAGGTATAGTCTCAAAGGCCATTGGGGTTTCCGCCAATATACTTTTAGTCAGTTCCACACTCAGAAGGGTTTCACGCAAGGATTGAACGTGTCGATGGTCAACAGCTGAAGATACAGGTGCATTAGCGTGAACCCGACAAACTGGTCTCGCCCTCTTATCCGGAGCGGACCCTCTCTGAGCTTTCCAGTTGGACATGATGCATCTCCGGTACCGCTGACCACTACATAATCATCGGGAACACGGCCCTTCGGATCTATTTATGATGGGCGGCCAAAATCAAAAAAAAGGTTGTCTAGACTGCGATGGAGAAACGGCCATATTTGATTCAGGCAGCACATCAACCTCTGCGGCAGGACGCCGACCCTAGTGTTATCGCTCAAGCCCACAATGCAGCTTTCTGAGAATTGAACATATGTCCCCACAAAGATCAACTCACCTCAGGCTTCAGCTGAACATCAGCGACTAGGAAGGCTTGTAATCAGATGGTCCAATTAAGTATCGGAAGTTTCTTATAGCTTCTGGGGCTTAGCCTCGGGCGTTTTACGTCGCAGTTCCCAAAAATGCTGATCTCTTTCAATTATTGATATTGCTGCACAGTACTTTCTTGCGCGAATCAATAGTTATCTACTTACCTTCTAACGGCCATCCCTTCATATTCCATATTATGGACGGCGAGGTATCACAAGGGCCTTTTTCTCTGCATCAATGTTCCGTCCGTGATGCTTTCGCGGCGCTTTCGTTGCTTCAAAATAGTGAAGTTCTCACAAAACGTATTGCTACATCATATCATAGGTACAACTCGCTACAGTTCATTCTAGAATCTACTTCGTCACTGCACCAGCGACTGAATCAAGAAAAACGCATTATACCCATCCTTAACACAAAGCTCAACCCAGGTAGAGCCGAGGCCTATGGACAAAAAGGCATTTCCTAAATTTGGAATGATTGCCGTTACAATCCCCCCCCCAGCGTTAAACCCTCTCGTACAACTTCTCTATCTCATTTTTATACTCTTCCAGTATAATCTGTCGCCTGAATAATCGAACAAAGTTACCTAAGAAAAAAGAAGAAGAAGAAAAAAAATCGAAAATAGACGACATACCTCGCCGTCCCTTTGCCAGTGTACTTGAAAGGTTTATCTGGTCCAGCAAAGAGAATCATCTTTCGAAAAAAACATAAGTCATCGCAGAAACACAACCGTTAACAAAACAAAAAATTGATACGCTCACCTCCTTCGATAACTTCGATTGAGCCGGTGCGGATGCGTTCATTTTTTGGATTGTAGGCCTACGGAGGAATCAGGAATAATCGAGGTTGTACAGGATTGGTAGAAAAACCTTACCAGATACGATCCCGAATGTCCGACTGGTTGATGTTTTGATGGTTCTCTAGATATGCAGCAGCATCCGGAATGTTAACGTCGAGGTCGATTAGAGCGCCGAGTTGGAGTCGATCTTTGTTTCCAAACAGAACGGCACCACGGATAAGAGGGTCTTTTTGGAGGATAGTTTCTAGCGGTGCGGGGTTGGTCTAACAAATTGCCAACACCGAGAAAAGGGTGGACGTGAAGTAAAAAAAAAAACATGGTTGAGTAAGTACAAAAAAAAGTGATTTTTGAACCAAAGCAAACGAAACTACAACCGGAGAAAACATACTTTCTTTCCCGAAGAATGCAGAATCTGGTCGTCACACCGACCGTGCAATTTCCAAAACCCGCGCTTCGTAGGATGAGGAACTATGAGGTCTGAGTTTGAGTAGCCGTCTACTCCGTCAATTGTCACGTTGGTTAGGTGTGGAATATAGTTGGCGGATGCCTTCCGGGGTGGAGGTAAGAATAGAAAACAAGCCATAGACAATAATAAGAGGCTGAACGTACCATCAAAACGACTTCATATGTATCATCCCCGTGTGGAATCAATTTGACGTCTAAATGTCCAGAGAATTGGAAGTATTCCCAGTCTTCTCCTGGGGATGATTCTACGACGGGGGACGAAGATCATAAGTCGCAAGATGCAACCCCATGTGAACCCTCCGCAGACTTCACTTACTTGGAAACCAAGTTGAGAGTGTTCCTGTATCTACACTGGAACAGAAATTGTTCGAGATGACACAACAAACCTTTTGAAAGTACTCATGCCCCATACTCTGTAATCACAGATATACCCTCTGATACAACTTTGTCACCGATTTCCTTCCCGAGAGGGCAACCTGAGAACGCCTTAAAAAGCAAATAGTACCGATGAGCGAATGGGATGCGTTGAGGCAGGCCTAATAACCGAGTTTACTTACCAAATGACCACCTCTATTCTTCAGCCAACGGAGCTTCTCTGGTTGACAAGACCATTCCTTTCAAAGTCAAAATCCGAGTCAGTTCCAAGTATTTGGGCGAGCCATGAAGTGCGCAAAAGGTGTGAGAAAAACAAACCTCGATGAAACTAGGAAAAGTCATGATAATATCACACTTCATCTGTTCACTTGCTTCAAGTACACTGCTAGGTGTTATGATTGTGGGAGGAAATTGGGGTTCGAAGCAGGCGGTTACAATCCTGCAGCCTGCCTATAGAGGCAGAAAGAACGTCACGTGGATCAGAACCGCGTACAGCTGGACACGGAACCTCCGGAAGTTGCTTACCATGGCAACAAGGAAAGCCAAAGCCAAGCCGTACAGCATCGGAAGACTATGAAGCGATATAACGGTTGTTGAAAAGTCTTTCCCACCGTAGTAGGGAACGATTGCATTTTCGAGCAGTTTACGGTAGCATCGGGGAACGAGTTTCGGAAATTTACCTGTAGACACTGGAAAATGAGCCGGAATTAGCGTCAGGGTGTGAATGAAGAGAGTGAATTGACTTACTGGAAGATTGTAGGTAAATCGCCACATCTTCGAGATTCTTCCACGTGCGGGGGGGTGCAGTTTCGTCTTTTACACCGACATAAATGATACGGTCAAATGAGTTTGACCGTGGTCTATGCAGACGAGACACGTGCCTTTCAGCTTTGCCTCAGCTAGACAATGCTTGCCACCATTATTCACGATGGCAAAGCAGGTCTCGCTGCCACAAGTGGCATCTGCCACATCCTTTCTCGTATATATAGCCTGGTCTATCTACAGTTGTTCTTTGTGTCCTCATATTTTCCTTCACATCTCACATTTGCTCGATAGCCTCATTTGAGGTTTTTCTTTTCTAGGACACCATTCCCACGTATAATCGTGTTGTCACTCTGGCAGGGAGAGTTTGCTACCAGAAGGACGGACAGTGTTCCCCCGGAAATTATTACCAGCTTCGAACTAGCCGCCCCAGCACCCGCTTCTCCCAACGGTCACATCACTTCACCTTCTTCTGAGCCGTCCGTCATGGCTACGAACGAAGATCAAACTCCTACTAGTACACCACCAGCCACGTCTGCCGATGGTATTACCCCATCTGCCTCTCTACTCTCTGGATTGAGCTCTGATCAGCTTCTCCGGGTACTGGTAGAGACTATTCAGTCTCAGGCTTCTGCTTTACGGGTGCAGCATGATGTGCAGCCCACAATAGCGTCACCGCCCACTCTGCCGCCTTTTGTGGCTTCTCCGGTCTCTCAGAGTAAGTCCCTCTTTGATCAATTTCCATTCACGGAGGCAAGTACGCTTTTGGAGATTGCTCGCCACGAGTTGCGGCCAATGGACCTTCGAAAATTGGATTCGAAACTTCGCACTAAAGCCGACGACACCGAGGGTGGCCTCGAGGCTTTCAACACCCGTGCCAGTACCAACAAAGACTACCCATCCCTTGCTGCATTAGTGCGGCCTCTTTCCCTTTACTTCCGGATCCTTATCCAGTTTGCCGTCTCGGGTGGAAAATTGGATGTTGTTGCTGCGTTGACAGATGGCCTTTTCGAATACATGGATCATCTTTTTGATCTGAATGGGCAGTATGAATGGAGTGCGGTACTCCAATATCATATGGATTATCATGCACTCCGACGTCGGGAAATGGCGGCCGGTAACTATGAAGAATGGGGTGATCTGGATATCAAATTGATGGCTTTACACCTCGTTGGTCGAGATCGCTCCTCGAAACGAGGTTCTCAACCTTCTTCCTCAACCACCGCCAAATCTAAACGAGTTCCCATTGAACAACAGCCTTGTTTTGCCTACAACTCTGGATCTTGCTCAGCAGCCGATTGCAAACGACTTCACCAGTGCTCTCGTTGTAAGTCCAAAGACCACATCCTGAAGGATTGCACAAAGAAGGAGAAGGAAGCTTGAGGATCAGGCAGAGCGAGTCGGCGGCGGCGTCGACTACTTCGCTCCGCTACTCACTCTTGCCAGTGGCGGATTGGTTTTTTGTCTCAACATCAGGTTCCTTCGTCTTCGGCTACTTCCCCTTTTGTCCCAAATCTCCCTCAGTACTTTTCACCCTCCACTCCTCCTCCCCCATGCCCCAATACAAACCCTCGATGCAATTTTCCACCCTCTGCTTCATCCCTTATCCCCTCTGTTTCTTCCCCTCTCAACTTTGCTGCCTGGGATCACTATCTCCGTGATTACCCTGACCGAGAGTTTGTATCTAGTCTCCTTCATATAATACAATTCGGTTGTGACATTGGATATCAAGGTGATCAGTTCCTTCAGACAGGTCGGAACCTCAAATCAGCTTATGAACATTCCTCCTTCGTTGACTCTACCATTGAGTCCCTCTTAAAGGATGGGTACTTGGCAGGGCCATTCGACTCCCCACCTCATCCTCACTTTCGTGCATCACCCATTGGTGTTGTCACTCGCAAACGGAACCCCTCAAAACTCCGTATTATCAACCACCTTTCCTGGCCTACTGCAGGCTCTTCTGTCAATAGCGGTATCCCTGATTTTGAGGCTCACATCAATTATGATAGATTTGAACACGCGGTTGAGGATCTTCTTTCCTCAGGACCAGGATCCCTCATGGCGAAGTTGGATCTAAAGGATGCCTTTCAACATATTCCCTTACGCGTTGCTGACCAGCACCTCATAGGTTACCGTTGGAACGGTAATTTTTACTATTCCCTTGTTCTCGTATTTGGCTTGAGAACTGCTCCTTATATCTTCAACCTTTTTGCCGAGGCTCTACATTGGATTATTCAGCGTCACTTACCCGCTTTTATTCGTCACTATCTTGACGATTTTCTTCTCAATTTTTCGCCATCTATGCCTCTCTCTGTTTGTTTTGCCGCTGTTGAATGGGTTATGGTGTTGGGGAAGGAACTTGGCCTCAACTTTCAGCCCACAAAGACATTATGGCCCAATTGTGTAGTTGAGTTCTTAGGAATCATCCTTGATTCTGTACGCATGGAGGCTCGGTTACCAGAAGATAAGCTCACGTACCTTTCCAAGCTCTTACAGATATGGGAGCACAAGCGGTCTTGTAATCTTTGGGATGTGCAGGAGCTCTCAGGCTACTTGCAATTTTGCTCTCAAGTTATTCCATCCTCTCGGCCATTCTTGTGTCGTCTATATGAATTCACATCGAAATTTCATTCGCCATTTGCCAAACTACGAGTTCCGAAGGGGGTTAGGTCTGATATAGCATGGTGGATTGTATTTTCTGAGAAGTGGAATGGAGTCCGGTTACTAGCACCAGATTGGCCATCAATTGATGTTTTTATGGATGCAAGTGGCCGTAAAGGCCTTGGTGGTGTCTGTGGAATGCAGTGGTTCTCGACACGCACACCACATCATCATCGTAACCGTGACATCCAGTTCAAGGAGTTATATGCTATCCTACAGGCCATTTTGCGTTGGGGAGATCAATGGGCGAATCATCACATCATTTTCAGATGTGATAATCAGAACGTTGTCTCTTGGCTTTCAAAAGCGTCATCACGATCATCACATTCGATGCCCGTTATTCGGGTCATCTTCATGCTTGCAGCTTGCCTCCAATTTTCCTTTTCTTGTGTTTGGATTTCCTCTTCCGAGAATGCACTTGCTGATGCCGCTTCCCGTTTTCAGTACAGTCGGCTCTTCATGCTCGCCCCGTTCCTCCCTCGAAAACCCTGCTCTCAGAAGTCCCAGCTCACTGGTATGAAGCGCACTCTCACCTCTCTCCACATGTCGCATTCTTCCTCTGGCATGGCCTTGCATCCAGCACTCGTAAAACCTATTCCACCAGTCAGAAATCTTACATCGACTTTATCCGCCTCCACCCTCAGCTCCTTAAATCCCCTGGCCAGTATCTTCCGGCCACACATACTGCTATATTAGAATGGATTGCTCATCTTGGAATGAGGGCTTTGATGCCCAAAACCATCAAGGGTTATCTTTCTAGTGTTCGGTCACTTCATGTTGATGCGGGTTTACCTTACGAAGATTGCGAATCCCCAACAATTCAGCGTCTGATCCGTGGTATAAAAAGGTATTATGGGGAGCGTAACCGTAACCCAAAGCTCCCCATAACTTTGGATATCCTTCGGAAACTGGTTAGCCGTACAGTTCAGGATCTGGTGTCAGTTTCTGGATTAGTGTTTAACACAGCAATTAAGGTTGCCTGGGCCGCATTTCTGTGTACTGGTGAATTTACCACTGGCGATAAAGACAAGTTCGACCCTGCTGTACATCTCACACGCAGTTGCGTTGAGTTTATTCCCTCGATCATTAATCCTTCCCAGGTTAGGCTCACCCTCCCTTCATCAAAGACCGATCCATTCAGGAAAGGTGTTTCTATTTCCATTGCTGCAGCTCCGAATCATCCGACTTGCCCAGTTACTGCCCTAAAAAATCTTTTCACACATATTCCACTTCCCCAGGAAGCTCCACTTTTTGCGGATTCTTTGGGGAACCCTCTCCATCATTCTACTTTCATCTCGACACTCAAACAGCACATTTGGCCATTGGACTAGACCCATCTCTTTACTCAGGCCACAGTTTTCGTAGGGGTGCAGCGTCTTCCGCCGCAACTGTAGGGTATTCGGATTATGAGATTCAGCTTCTAGGGCGTTGGCGTAGCGACGCCTATAAGCTGTATTTGGATGTTCCCAAGGATCGTGTGCTGCATCTCTCGTCTCGCCTTCATGGGGCCTCTGCTCCCTCTTCACTTTTCGAGCCTCCGGCTCTTCATTTCGCTCCCGTGTTGGCTTGAGCTCTGGCCCCTTCTCGGGGACCGGCGCGAGAGAGCTATGGCGACCAAACATTGTTTGTTTGTCCCCAAGACCTCATCTCTGCCTGATCCCCTCATCTCACCGCGAGACAGCATAGAGCTCTCCAAACAGGAGCATAGGCGCAACCTTCGGGAGCTTGTCCCCGTTGGACCGTAAAATATCGAAAGCCTGTTCAAGAAGCTGCTGGGAATGTTCATCACCGCTAACTAGTACATATTGCACACGCCCGGCTACTAGCAGATGGGCTATGACAGCGAGAGAGTTTCGATTGGAGATCAGAAGTGGGATAAAGTTGGCGCGCATTGAAGCGAGTAGAGTAGTGTTATATCCAATTGTTTCGACTGTTCTGAAGGTTAAGTACAAAAGTAAACCGAGTTGAACTGACAATGCATGCACCTGAATGGCACACAATCGCGACAACTGGTGCCTCCTCTGAGCTCACTTGCTGCTCTACTCCAAAGCGATCCCGAAGAAGTTTCACGCCACGATAAACTGCTGATGCGGTTTCACGCCATGTAATTGTACGAGTTGTTCCATCTTTACGGGGGAAAATGAAGGTAGGATGATTTGGGGAATTTTCGTAGTGCCAATCGCACATATCTAAAAGGTTCATGGATCCATCGACTACCAACAGCCTGAGTTTGAGGAGGAGTAGGTATCGGTAATATCGGCGAAATCGCCATGAGTGTGAACGGGGAATTAATTCGTCAATTTCGCCTCAGGTATTTAACAAAAGTGAGTAATTTGTCACTGTTCTTTTCGTTCGCGAGATACTCAAGGGAAAAACGGAGTGAAGTAAGGCACCTTCCATTCAGGTCAACCCCTCGGCGGCAGGCTATTATGTTCGGCTCCACATTTACCATTTTAACATTGACTTCCCGACAGACAAAGCGTATGAAGGGCCGTGATTTCCGTGAGTATCGTGTCAATTCAAGGAATATCCTCGCCCAATCAAGAAAATCTTTGTTCTTGTCGGGATTTATTGAACTCCCGTCGTGTCCAAATGGGGTTACACCCGAAAACTTTTTGCTAGCCGAAACCTTTTCCCCCGAAGCGTTCCCCCCCAAAATGATATGCAGCCTCGAGTTTTTATCCGCACTTACCAAATAAGCTGAACCAAGATACGGGTTCGACATCTTTGTAATACTATCTGTCACCGTGACGCGTCCTGAACGCGTCGAGGACGTAGCGGGGTCAGTTTACACAGTTGAACCACCATTTCTTCAAACTGTTCCAGTAGAAGGGGGCTCAATTGGACTCTGATGAATCTTTAATGAACTTTTGCTGAATTAGTAATGTAGGGGGTGTTACAACGATATTTCAAGGGAAAATTACAGGCAAATGCCTTGAACCAAGCCGGCCCCTAGGCTGGTGGGCTAGTGCCAAAAGGAAAGCCAAAGGCTGGCGGTCAGACCTACTAGTGCCTCACAAACTTCAAGTATCTCCAGGTACTGTCACAAATGGAGATCTCATCCACTATGTTGGCCTTGCGGTGAACTTTTGGACTTGAAAACATGTAGCCTTTTGGTTGGTATGCCATCTAAGATCTGGCAGTGCCGAGGATTATTTAACACCATGCAGGCCAAAGTTACTTGAAACTGGGTAGCCTGCTGAAAGGTTCCAACGGTTTCTCATACGATATCTAAGGTGCCTATTGGGTGGATGCCTACTCACTCTCACCACTAAACAGCTATACACTAGCTCCTTTTTCATACAAGTTACCCCATTCAAACTTTCATACTTTGAGGAACAACTTGAAATCAACTTCTGTCAAAGATACATATAACTCTCAGTGAGGTCACAACTCACTGGAAGTAAGAGTACCATGTCTGAGCACCGAGAGGAAGCTCAAAATTGGGAAAACGTAAGAAAGGCCCTGTGAAATCACTTGAATTCGGGGGGAAAGTTTTTGGCTGAGAAAAATCTTTGGGAAGAAGTGAAAAGTGTTCGGGGCTCAATGTATTTTTCCCCCACCTCCCGGTCAAAAGTGTATGTAGGTAAAGGTTAGGACCTATGTGCACTAGCATAAATCCCGGACCCGACGTTCAACCCGTGGACCCTGCCATGTAATATACTCCTCCTCCTCCCCCCATTTGGACACTCATCGTTGAGCTCAAGATGATCTAGAAAAAAACTTAGGAGACTAGAAGGCTACCATCAACGAAAGACGGAGATTATAGAATGGAGCAGCAAACTTTGTAATGCGAAGAGTGGCCGAAATTCTCGATTTCCAATCCTCAATGCGGGATTGAAAGTTCCTAACCGCTGTGGTAGAGCCAAGCGGAGGGCTCGCGAAATTCTTATTTCTCTTTCTCTTTCTAGCTACGACGATCCTTTCCATTATCAGCTTCACAAATTCCCTTCAAATACGAAAGCTTATAAAACCGTCTGCCGATTCTCTGCCTCCGCTACGTCACTATATTCCCTTCATCTCCTTTATCTCCCTTTTCTTGTACCTTACGGATTTCTGCCGACTTCCGGACTATCGCTGCCGAATATCCTCGTTGCATGTGCGCCGCTTCGAGACTTCGTCCACCTCGTTAGCGATCCTCCACGGATGTTGGGGTCCATCCTGTGTAGAGTTGAGTGCTGCTGGCACAGAGAAAAGCTTGCGAGTCCGAGGGTGAACGGAGAGTTCCACACCGTTCGTTAAGGAACTGATAGATAACCTTTATTTGCTTCCTTTGACTTTGACTTGCTTCTCGTTCTCACGGTTTTCACTCAGTCCATTATCTTATATACGAAAAATGTGTATTGAAAAGATCATCAATCTTTTTCCCCTCCTATTTCGAGTCACTCTGAATAACTGAGCCCTTTTCGAGCCTTTCTACATACACAACGAGGCCTTGAGCCCCAACGAGCCGAGCCAAGACGCGCTGAGCCAGAGTAAAAATTTTATTAGCTGAGTATTCTCACATTCTAATATTTTCAGTTGGTGCAGCCGTCTAGTTGATATTCTCGTTTTCTAGATATATAATACCACGCTTCACAGTCGACCTATCGACCAGATTCTCTCATCACCTTTCGCCAGCCGAACGTCAATCCCTTCGATACCGCTACGAGCGGTGATGTCGTGAGTTCTATTCGGAGGTTGTGTTAGAATTTGAGGTGTAAGCACAGAAAATGAGAGCGGTTTGTTCTACTGTCTGAACTGTTAGGTTGTCTGAGCTAGAGCAAACCGATGCTCTAGTAGGTACTTTTATTCTGCTTTTATACCTACTAAAGTATCTAGAAAGTTCTACTAGTATCTACATAGATGAGTAATATCTGAGTAATCAAATGAAATTCATTAATAAGCAAAAATGGCAGAGGAGTCAGTACTCCGAGTCATGCCGAACTATGAATCCCGGTTAGAGGACTTCACAACGGTGAGCTGCACCTAACCCAAATTTCAACAGGTTGACTGAGCGAGTGCCGTTGATATTAGAATAGATCCCCCCATGGGGAACTCTTTAGATGTGCTGAGTTACAAGTGGCGTTGTGACTACATAGGATAGACCACGTATGGGTCGCCCATCGAGAACCATCGAGAACTGCCACGAAGGCGAAGTGATACCACTTGGAGTTCAACATAGATATCAGGACGCCGGGGAGGGGGGCGCTTTTCTCTCTCTCTCTTTCTGATTAAGCAAGAAATTAGGTGAGATTAGTCGGTCGGGGATACATGTCACCGGTTTTTGGTAACAGTGAACGATTCCCGAGACGTTCAAGGAGGGATTATCCGTCAAATCCTCGTGCATTCCAAGTATCGAGCTCGTTGAAGAAAGGGGGGAGAAAGATAGCCATACGGTGAGCTTAGGAATAGCAAACATGAAAGAGTTGGTTCCACTTGCCTTCCGTATCGATCAAAGTGAGGTCCACACACGAGCCGGCAGGGCCAGTCTTGAAGTCGGAGTACAGACATAAAGAAGGGGAAAGTGGTGTTGAACGAGTTAGCCTTCAAATCTTGCGAGCTTGCATCTGATAAATCGTCCATGAATATTAATTTGAAATGGGAATCGCGATAAAGGAGGTCAGTACAGTGAAGATTGACCCAAGCACGGCCAGTGTAACTTTATTTGAATAATAAAAGAGTCGAACTCCGTGCTACTGGTTCCAAAGTTAGGTTGACTTGCCGGAAGGCGTTCCTAAACGTCTAAATCTGGGTCTACAAGATATCGGCTCCTCATCATAATGTTTTCCTTGCGAAAAGGAGAAGATAATACTTCATCCGAATTACAGTTTGACCGCCTGGGATTTTGCCTCGGATAATTCCGAAACGGAACCGTGAACGGGGGTTTGTGTATGACCCTAACCTTACTTCACTT
>MU127864.1:0-180172 GCA_014904975.1 Marasmius fiardii PR-910
AAGACCAAATAAATAGTAACGTAGGGATGAAACGAGTGAGAGGGAGAGAGAGAGGGGTCAAATATATAATAAGTAATCGGGTATCCATAAACGGAAGTATTCGGTGATTAGATGAAACAGTACAAGAGGTCGGGATTCGAGTAACTCTTCAATAACTACTGTTTCACATACAAACTGTTTCATGGATATATCACACATGACCTGTGTGTATGCCATGAGCTGGATCTGTTTTTTGATGATGATAAGGTGGAGAAATCTGTCAGATGCTTTCCTGTCAACTGCAGCCATGTGTAGACACAGCCTATTCATGAATATTATCCCTGTAAGGGGACAGGTGCTGTCTTACTCCTTTTTTACTTGTTTTACTTCTTTTTTACTCTTTTTACTCTTTTACTCTCTTTTATACCTTTATTTCGTCTCTCTTGCTATATTGACTGCTTCTAGCCTCTCTACTATTTATTTTCCTTTGTTTATCATTCACTTCCCTCTTCATGTGGCCAAGAATCATCCTATGTCCAAAGGCAGGAAAAATCTCCAATATATGTTCCACAATCATATCCAGCTCTTCATCAGTCAGGTCTGACATAGGTGCAGTTGATAACTGATAGAACTGAACAAGCTCCCCAGTTTCGGTATCTTCATAGGTAACATAGACAGGTGGGCAAGGGTCTGCAATACCATATTCAAGAGCACATCGACAAAGAGCCCACACACTGCAATCAAAAATGGGTGTGAGGTGTGTATTACCCCTATAAGTGAGACCTGCTGCTAAGAGATTGGGATCAACTTCTTTCCGAGGCCTTCCTCTTTTACCAGTATGTGTGATAACAGTGGGAACAAGGGGGGGATGCTCAATAATGTCTTCTGAAACCTGAAGGGCATTTTGAAGAGCATCAAGCATATCTGTAACACTGGTGGTGATGATTTGGTATTCTTCATCAAAAAGATGTCTATGCTGCCTAGAATTCCAAAAGTGTGAGTGACAAAAGATACTTGATTTCAATGTAACACACCTGTTGTGCAGTAGGTGTGTTGTGCAGTCTCAAGAATCTCTGAACAGAGTTCTGCTGCCGGGTGAGCTGACCGGTATCACCAACTTGAAGTCTCAGTGCATTGCTAACCCTTGTTCCAAGTTCTTGATAGGCAGTGCATATAGTATGAATCTGAAGTGCCAAGTTTGGCTGACAGACAACAGCAAGCAGAAGGCATAGAACAAGTAGAGCAGCATATGCAATTTGTTGGAAGAACATGGTGTGGGAAATAATGAAGCTTAAAGCCTTGAGGAGAAGAGGTCTCAACACCAAATTGATTGCTAAGTAATAACTAATCACATATGTGATCACAGCGGAAACATGCCAAAAAAAAATCAACCTGAAAGACAAAAACAAAAACGTGAAACACAAAAACAAAAAAACAAACTCGAAAAACAAAAACACCAGCTCAGAAAAAAAAAACACGAATTACAAAAACACAAAACAGATGCTGTGATCACTGCCAACATCAAGAAAAATCAAAAACCAAAACCTGCTGTGATCACTATCAAATATGGCCGGATTCTTTACCTGATCACAGTGGTGATCACAGCTGTTTTTTTTTTTGATTTTGAGTGGACCAGATTTCGACTTGGTTCAATTACCGGCAGCATATTGTTTTGGCATCCGATGTTCAGGTTTTTGTGTTTCGCACTGTGATCACAGCCGATCACAGTACAAAAATCAAGCACCTAAGTACTAAAACGTGGGATTTTTTTTGTCCAATAAGGACACCAAAAGACATAGCGGATGACTGAATCATGATATTTCCGGTGAGGACGTGTAACGGCCCGGGAGAAGACAGTGAACTCGATTTCGCGAAACGTACAGAACGGCAAACAATGAGGCTTACGGCGACAAAGCTGTCACGAACCAGAAATGAGTTGAGACGAGCCTACGAGTGCCGGTAATTGGGAGCGATAACTGTAGCTTTATAGTCATCCACGGAAGAGAGAGGCTGTGGGAAATAAATGAATGACTCGGCCGCGGTGCGATCAAAAAGGATCACCAACTCAACACTACTCTTTTATTTTTTTATTTTTCTTTTTGGTCTACTCGTCCGTATTTCTACTTTACGCCCGGCTGTCCAGCGTAGTTTTACTCAGTTCCTCACTTCATCCTTAAAATCTACTAGTCTTTGAAACAGTTGGGGTAGCTGTCTCCCCTACTTTCGAGAAGGGTAATTGCCTCCAAGTTCCTCTTTCCTACACCAGTCATGTCTTCCTTTGGGTCGTCTTTCCGTGTTTCCACCTACGGAGAAAGTCATTGTGCTTCTGTCGGTGCTATCGTTGATGGAGTTCCTCCAGTATGTATCCAGAACTCATCTTACCATTGGGCTCGATTAACGAAACGTGGCAGGGTCTCGCACTTACCGCTGAAGACATCCAAGCTCAACTCAACCGTCGTCGTCCCGGTCAAAGCAACCTCACTACTCCTGTGAGTATTCAATCTCCTTCTATCATCCTGGAATGAATCACTAATCGGTCCCAACACACAAAGCGTAACGAAGCGGATGCAGTTCATCTCCAGTCTGGTATCGAACATGGTATCACCCTCGGTACGCCCATCGGTTTGCTCGTGAGGAACCTCGACCAGCGCCCCCATGACTACAGCGAGACCGATCTCTACCCTCGTCCATCTCACGCCGATTACACCTATCTTGAAAAATACGGTGTCAAGGCTTCTAGCGGTGGTGGACGCTCCTCTGCCCGTGAAACGATCGGTCGTGTTGCTGCAGGTTTGTGACATCTGATCCATCGCGGCACTGCTCACCTCTCTCGCTGACAGGTGCAATCGCTGAAAAATACCTCAAAGTTGCTCATGGAGTTGAGATTGTCGCCTTCGTTAGCAGCGTAGGGAAGATCGGAATCCCTGAGACAAAGGGCGAGGAAGACCCAGAAAGTGATGATGCTGCGGGTGAGTGCACTCGTACTTTTGGTTCAACGGACAATGTCTGACTTTCCTTCTCCAACAGACCCCGTTTCCCCCGAGTTCTTGAACCTCATTCAAACCGTTACCCGCGAGCAGGTCGACGCCCATGTCACGCGCTGCCCTCATCCTGAAACTGCCGAAAAGATGGTCCAGGTCAGTAGTCTAGGTCCTCTTGCCTCCCAAAATATTGCTCACCCCTATCTTAGAGAATCCTGCGTGCAAAGGACAAACTCGATTCCATAGGAGGAACCGTCACTTGCGTCATCCGCAACCTTCCCCCAGGTCTCGGTGAACCTTGCTTTGACAAGTTCGAAGCTAAGCTTGCCCATGCCATGATGAGTATCCCCGCAACCAAGGCCTTCGAAGTTGGCTCCGGCTTCCGCGGATGCACTGTCCCGGGTAGCAAGCACAATGACCCATTCGTCCCTTTGCCCAGCGGCCGTTTGGGGACCAAGACGAACTGGTCCGGAGGTATTCAGGGAGGTATTACCAACGGCCAGGATGTCTATTTCCGTATTGGTTTCAAGTCCCCGGCGACCATCTCTCAGGCTCAACAGACTGCGATGTATGATGGAAAAATGGGTGAGTTGGCTGCTCGTGGAAGGCACGATCCTTGTGTCGTTCCTCGTGCTATTCCTATCGTTGAGGCTATGGCTGCTATTGTGAGGATATCTTCTCTTTTGATGTGTTGCAGTAGCTAACCTCTTCCATAGGTCTGTATGGATATGTTGATGCAACAAAATGGCCGAGCTGCTTCCGCTGCTAGGCTCCCCGCTGTTACGACCTTGCCACCTACCATGGTACTCCCACCAAAACCCGCCAACTAGATGCTGATGTATAGATCCAAAAAGGACATTGTTGTTGAATTATGTATTCCCCAACAAGTGCTTACACCTGATATGTACAATCTACAAGATGTAGACTAGAATATGCGTAGTGTCATAGAAGTGTCACACCCAACCGAATTCGAAGTTGAGATTGAATGGGGAGTCGAGATTATGTAGGGATTTGATGTCCACCTTCGAACCTAAAATTATGCTCCTGCACCTCGGCCTTTCACATCTAGTTGAACCTGGTGACACGCAACTATCGTTTTTTTTTTCACCTTTCACCAATCCACCAATCCTCACCATGCTCAGGGAATCGGCAGTTCACGAGATAAAGATCCTTACATAAGATAGGATAAGATATCGATAAGCCCGATCGATTCAGATCCACGGTTGTTTGGATGCTCGAGTCTGCTTGCTTGAAGACGAGTCGTGCACCAGGGCCGCATACAAGTGCTCCTCAAGCTCTACCATAAATTATTCCCTGCACTGCGTATTTGGGGCACCAAGTCTCCGATCTCCCGTCCACATTTCGCGCGCTTCACGGCCAGCTTCGCTATGTCAAAAAAAAAACAAGGTACACGTAATCACACATGATAATACACGCAAGAAGAACTTCAAGTTTAAGACTTGACAGCTTCAATCTCCATCTTTCCGCTAGAACAGAACAGACGTGAGAACGATATTGAACGGGAAGGACAGCAGGAAGAAAAAAAGAGAAAAGCGGCCTACTCGACTTCAACCTGAGCTTCCGTATGGTCCTTGACACGAAGGTGAATCATCGGCAAGGCAAAGATAAGGCCAGTAACAAGAAGGACCCATGTTGAAATGAATATGTTCATGTATCTGTCAAACGTCTCGGAGAAAAGTGGAATGGGAAAGAGAACAAAGATCCGTACGGAATATGAACGGCGTCAGCTCTCCAAACCCCGGCATTACCAACGGATTGAATAGTTTTATCTGAACTCTAAGTATCAAAACGGTTAGGAGCGTCGGAGTACTCACAGAATCCGATAAAGTTTGCCAGTTTGGCAGGGTCATTGGACATCGCACCTACGAGCCAGTAGATAGTCGTTTGCCATGCAGCATCGAGGATACCAAAGAGGACGTAAAGGACGGCTCGTCCAGCGTATCCTGGGTCGTATATATCAAGCCTCAGATTGTCCCGTTTGGGAGGGTAGGTGTGTCGATCGTATTGTCTGGATGATGTACGATCGTCAGTAATAGTTCGCATAGGCACATAAACTTACTTCTCCTTACTTCTGGTAAAAGTAAGCCCAAATCTGGGAACCGAATATCAAGAAGAAGAGGACCACCCAACTCGCGAAAGCTCGAGTGCGACGGCTAAGGGACTTTCGATCCAAAAGAAAGCTCATCAATACAGATCCAACAATTTGTGCAGTCCAGTAGAGGAAGTTGTTTAATGACCGTGCACGGATGTTGAAGATTGCTCCGTTGTATCCGCTGAATTCTAACGTAAAAATAGGTCAACATAAATAATGCTCGGTGTAAACGGGAATGCACCACTGACGCCATGTGTAGAACCAATTCGATGATAAAAACATCGGAAGGAGTAAAAAAATGGCTGGTTCGGTCTTCAGGGCGATCCAGAGACCGTATATTTGAGCTTCCCATGTCGGATTGACGGGGACAGTAGGTTTTGTCCCGTTTGTACGAACGATGTTCTTGGGGTTGACGAGTAACAGGGGGATTAACATTCCTAGTCCGGTCAATACGAGGAAGGCGATCTGGTGACCAAGGGGTAAACATATTACTATCACGACAAGAATGGAGGCCTACGTATGTGCCATTAGAGACTGAAACAGTCGCCACGTCGGCGCTAGAACATCAGTCCAATCACGACGTATCAGAAGTTGTCCTTACCAGAATTCCCCTAGAGTCGTACGGAGCTTGGTTCAGTAGTGATACGGCAAGGCGGCCATTCTGCTCACCGTCGAGTTAAAGTTTTGACCTAATGATATAGCGGCTCCCAGGACGGCACCAAGATTGAATATTGCCCAAAAGATTGCAATGTAGGTGCCTTTGTCATGTTCCGTGGGGTACGATAACATCAAAGATCCTTGCGCAGTCCACAAGAGCCCTGCACATACTCCGAGGATGGCACCAGAAGCTACAACAAAATCTCCAGCATTCGGGTGAATATTCATGGCCCTGACACGAAGAATTAGTCATGACTATTCTCGATCAAAGAGATTCAGATGCAGACGTACAAGTAAGACCCGATGTATAGACAATAGCCCATGCTACCCAAGAGAAGCGTTATTTTAGCTCCGAGCCTGTTGTTGATGGGACTATCGAGTAGGAGAGCATTGAGAGTCCTAATCCTCACGCGCTGAACGTGGAATACACTCACCCACTGAGAAAATGGAAGACGGCGGAGGTCGCATAGATGGCGGTGTTTGCGTTGGAGTTCGTAGTCGAGTCGACTTGACCACCACCCCCAAGGCCAGTTAGGGCGTTGAAGAGGCCAGGGCACATGAAACACACTAAGCCGACCATGCATGTCTGGCAGAGATGAAGGAGGAAACATGAAGCAGATGTCAGAAAAATGTTATTGACGCATCCTACTCACCTGAGTAAGAGGATGACTATAAAAGCCCCAGATCCCATTTGGCCTCTCGTGAGTTGGTTGGTGACATTCGTCGCTGGAGTAACCTTTCTCGTCGTCGGACATGGCGAAAACAACTCTCCTCTCGGAGACTTACACGAAAGTGAGGAATGCAAAGGTCAGGACAGTGCCAAAATAGACCGCGATGGACGGAATAGGCTTTTATAGGGCATCGGCCTTTAATATACAACCCCCCGTAATGTCGTAGAGTAAGGGGGAATTGCAACAACTCTCTGACACTGACTTCCTAGCGGGAAGGCCAGCCGATTTGTGAAATCGACCTTTAACAGCTAAGATCAGAAAAACCGTTCACATGCTGTTGCGACATCAAGACGTGAAAGAAACTTCTGTCACTTGCGGTAGAACTGAGCCGGCAGTTAGGCAGGATTGAGCTCTGGGTGTCCCGAGACCGCATGACCGCCTTTCGATTTATGATGGATTGGAATTTCGGTTGATGCCTTGCAACGATTCGTCTCCGAATCTAATGGAAGGATCCAGAGTTATGTCATGAACATGGGAAGATATTAGGGAAATAGTGGTGAGGGTGTGCGTTGAGCCAGACATGCTTGATTGGTACTCGAACTCCAGGTCGAGGATCCCCGAGGCTGAGCCTTATCACTGCGAAGAAGTAAAGCTACTTATTATTCTGGATGATTAGGAGTAGATAAGGAGTAGATGTTTGCTACACGTACCAGATAACATTTCTGCAGAGTTGCAAACCAGAAATATTATTTTCACGTCTAGCGTGAGGAAATTGGCGCTGGTCCTGGGAGCGCTGGGAATCTTTTCCGCTCTGCGACCATCGCGTTCCAGTCACACGCTCACACTTTGTAAACTGGACTCTTACAAGCATAAAGATGCGCTTTTAGGACCGAGAAACTTAATCTGGACCATGGTGCATCTCCGCCAATACTAATCCGACCATCTACTTGACATATTACTCGCACACCTAGGAGATGACTGTGACGCATGGGACGAGAGCCTGAGAACAACTCCCTCAGACTTGTATCAGATGTGGCTTTGTAGGCGACGACACCCGATTGATCCTGTGGTACCAGCGGGCGTCCTGGAATCTCTTTCAGAGTTCAACAATCCGCCTTCAGCAACAGAACTCTGTAAAGGTGGATCTGAAGCCATCTCAAACTAACTTGGATTTCACTCGAGAGACCATCTAAATGCCAGATCTGGGGCCCATAAAACGGCGTTACACCCTTGTCGACGTCTTTCAAACGGTAATCATCTTTGGGCTCTGTGTCGATACAGACGCAGATATTCATGGATATTTGGGTACGGAAAGAATCAAGCGAAGTGACGACTGTCCATCAAACCTTGACTCGAAAAATCGCCCTGGTCTTTCCTCGATGGAGCCACTTGTTACCCCGGCTATGGAATAGGCGGCGATTGATATCGATTGGAACCGAGGCGCAAGGCAACGATGCTTGACCCTTACTTATCGAACGGCACTTATCCATCGGGCTCAAGGTCGGCCTTTGCTCGTGCTGTGGAACCACGCTTCGTGTGAAAGAGCAGCTTCCAGTATTATGTTCCTGTTCGTATCAGTGGAAGATTGTCGCCATCCGGACCGGAATACACAGCAGGGTCTCGCCCCATACAGTGGACCCAAACCTTCCCACACTTCATCTACTAAGGTGTCGCCAAATGATGAAGTCTCCCGGGACTCACCCGCCTTACATAGCTTGTGTCTTCTAGGTGACTTTATGATCTCGCGTCGCACACATATTTCCTGGAGTCAAATCATTCATTTCACCTTCAGAGATGCCGCGAATTACTGGCCCGAAGTACAAATGATCACGATATTGCTTAACTTCATGAATATCGAGGATTCAGACGCGCAATTGTTCCGCTTCGCTCATCCAGGTAGCCTTCTATCAGGTTGACGCGTCTCCGTGATGGCTCACAACCGATGCCTCTTTGCACAACTTTTCGCAACATTCACGTGGGGATATCGATCGGTTCTCACCGGGGCGCTTCTCGCGTCTCAATTCTTATTCCGTGAATGGAGGCCGATTGGAATGCAACGGCCGCCAACCAGTTGAGGCGTCGATAGAGGACCGGAAAAGTGGGAGGGGTAGTATCAAAATGGTGCATTATCCTTGAATGAAACTTGACTGTTGCTACTGTAGTACTAGCAGATCAATAATGACCACTTTGGGATTCTTAAGAGACTTCCGTTGCAAGGTTGTGATTCAAAAATTTGAGTACCTTCATCGTTTGTAAGGCGTACTTGAGCGCGGGCCAGATTCGGCGAGTTCGGCGCTGCAGGGCCGTGGGAACGAGTTGCTGTTTCAAAACGAGTGTCACGCAACGTTGTGACGGGTAGTGTGACCCTCTAGCACAGCAGCTTCTGGACTTGTGAGAGTCTCGTTGGGCTGCAAATTGTCAACAATTCGTTCAGGACGCGGGCGCGTCGTCGGCTATAATGCTGGCCCAAACACAAAATCAGCCTCAACAGAGGCCAATCGATATCCAGGCAATGATGCAGGTGTGTACGTTTTCTATTCCCAAGCTCCCCACCTTACTCACTCATACCCAGAGAGCAAACTTCCTGAGGAAGAACCCCACCGAGCAAAAGAATCCCAATGAGTTGGAAACACTTATGAAGTATATTTCGGCTATGGGGAACCGTAATTATCTCCTTCATCTCTTTCTCGCCCTTTGTTGGAGGCTGACTCAGTTGACCAGGGGCAGGAATCCCTCAGGGAGGAGCAGGAGCAGGACCTGGAATGCAGGGCGTACACGGTCAACAACAATCTCAACAGCCTCAGCCGACAGCCAATGGCCTTGCAAGCCCTCTCCCACCTCAATCACAGACCCCAGTCTCCTTCACCCCAGAGCAAATCAACGTTCTTCGTGCCCAGATACAAGCCTTTAAACTCCTTCAGAGAGGCGCACCCGTGCCAGAATCCCTCCAACATGCCATTATACCCCACAATACTGCTGTCCAGGACCTCGAGAAAATTCTACACATCCCCGACGTCTCCTCTCGAGTTGTTGACAGCGCAGTGAAAGCCGCGAAGGGTGAACCCCCAACCCTTCCCGAAGGACCCCATCCTGCCCCTCAAGTGAATGGTGCTATCAAGACAGAGGAACCTGAAACCGTTCAGATAAATCCTGCTGACATGCCGAAAGGTCCATTCCTCGAAGACGACGTTAACAGTGGCATTTACCCCTACAACGCCTACCGACACCCCTTCACCCATCTCAAACGACCTTCCGAGACAGACCCAGCGTTATTCGCAACTCGTTTACAGCGCCTTCTGATACCTACCATTATGCCTGCTGGTCTCGACGCTCATCAGATTCTTGACGAACGAGACAGGTTTGTACAAGCTCGCATGCAGCAGCGTATCCGAGAGTTAGAGTTCACGACCTCTACTATCGGCGACGGCGGACTCGAAACCAACGTTGACGTTGAAAGTCTGTCAAAAGAGGATAAAGAGAACGCAGACGAGATTGCGAAGACAACCACACCCCTGCACCAAGCCCTGACCTTCCCCCCAGCCACCTCCCACGGTAAATTACGGGCTCTCATTGAGCTCAAATCACTCCGCCTTCTTGAGAAGCAACGGGCCATGCGGGCTCTTACAGCCGAACGTCTCACTCATGGATCGCTTCTTCCTCTTAACCGCAACGACTTCCGTCGTACACGCAAACCGACCTTTAAAGATGCTCGTGCTACCGAGAAGCTAGAGCGTGAACAGCGTGCTAAGCGTGAGCAACGGGCGAAATCGAAACATGTCGAACAGCTCAGTATCATCGTCAATCATGGACGTGATCTCATTAGTGTCAATCAAGTAGCGAGAGAGAGGATATTAAGGCTTGGTCGTGCTGTTGGAAGTTTCCATGCTCATACAGAGAAGGAGGAACAGAAGAGAATTGAAAGGATATCGAAGGAGCGTTTGAAGGCGTTGAAGGCTGATGATGAAGAGGCGTACATGAAGCTTATCGACACCGCGAAGGATACTCGTATTACACATCTCCTTAGACAAACCGACGCATATTTGGACTCTTTGGCCCAAGCTGTTGTCGCTCAACAGAACGAAGGAGGTGGAGTAATACACCAGCAGCCATCAATGGATGGACCGACATCCGAGGCCACTTTTGGTGCGCAGGTTATGGCTGACGATGATGACAAAGAAAGGAAGATCGACTACTATGCTGTCGCGCATCGTATGCAGGAAAAGATCGTCAAGCAGCCCTCTATCTTGGTCGGTGGAACTTTGAAGGAGTATCAGTTGAAAGGATTGCAGTGGATGGTAAGTCTGTATAACAACAGACTTAACGGCATCTTGGCAGACGAAATGGTGAGTAGACGGTCTTCTAATGATCTTCTTGCACTGACTAGGTGGATAGGGTCTCGGGAAAACCATTCAAACTATCTCTCTCATCTCGTTCTTGGTTGAAGTCAAACGGATACGGGGACCTTACCTCGTTATCGTGCCCCTGTCTACGATGACCAATTGGTCGGGAGAGTTTGCGAAGTGGGCTCCTTCCATCAAGATCATCGCATATAAAGGGAACCCGGCTCAACGTCGGGCCCTTCAGGGTGATCTTCGTGTAGGACAGTTCCAGGTCTTGTTGACGACATACGAGTATATCATTAAGGATCGGCCCCATCTAAGCAAGATAAAATGGGTTCATATGATTATCGGTGCGCTTCATAATTCCCGATAATTTACGCATTAATAACGCATATATACAGATGAGGGTCATCGTATGAAAAATACTCAATCGAAACTCTCACAAACTCTTACCACTTTTTACCATTCCCGTTACCGTCTCATTTTGACCGGTACTCCTCTCCAAAACAACCTTCCCGAACTTTGGTCCCTTCTGAACTTCGTTCTGCCCAAGATCTTCAACTCTGTCAAATCGTTTGACGAGTGGTTCAATACCCCGTTCGCCAACTCTGGTACCGGTGATAAGATCGAGCTGAACGAAGAAGAGGCTCTGCTCATCATTCGTCGTCTGCATAAAGTGTTGCGACCCTTCTTGCTGAGAAGGTTGAAGAAAGATGTGGAGAGTGAATTGCCGGACAAGGTGGAGAAGGTTATCAAGGTTAGAATGAGTGCGCTGCAGAGCCAGCTGTATAAGCAGATGAAGAGGTTCAAGATGATTGCGGATGGTAAAGATGTTAAGGGGTGCGTGTTCTGTAGAATCCCCGCAAGGTCTTTGTCTGACGTTGTTGTCCTCGTTCTGCAGCAAACAGGGAGGTGTCAAAGGTCTTTCTAACGAGCTTATGCAACTCCGAAAAATTTGCCAGCATCCTTTCTTGTTCGAGAGCGTAGAAGACAAGGTTAACCCTAGCGGCATGATCGACGAACGGATCGTCCGATGTTCAGGGAAGATAGAGCTGTTGAACAGAGTGCTGCCCAAGTTCTTTGCCACGGGACACAGAGTGGGCATCGATCCTCCCTGAATCTTCGACAGCTGAGACAGACTTTTTCCTTAGGTTCTCATCTTCTTTCAGATGACAAAGGTCATGGATATAATGGCTGATTTCCTCAAGTACACCGGGGTCAAATTCCTGCGACTTGATGGTGGTACTAAGACGGAGGAACGTGCCTCATTCGTGCAACTTTTTAATGCCAGAGATTCCGAGTACAAAGTCTTCATCCTGAGTACAAGAGCTGGAGGTTTAGGTTTGAACTTGCAAACTGCTGACACTGTCATCATGTGGGTCCACTATGTCTTCCGTTCTACGCCTTTGGTTAACTAAATCTATCGTTTCAGCTTTGACTCTGACTGGAATCCTCACGCCGATTTGCAAGCCCAAGATCGTGCTCATCGTATCGGTCAAACGAAAGCGGTGCTTATCCTTCGTTTCATTACGGAAAAGAGTGTCGAGGAAGCCATGTATTCTCGAGCGAGGTATAAGCTAGATATCGATGACAAAGTCATTCAGGCTGGGCGATTCGACAACAAGAGTACTCAGGAAGAGCAGGAGGAATTCTTAGTGAGTGATATAAAAAGAGCCCGGATGAAAGTTGGAGTTTGACATCGATGTTTTCTACAGCGGTCCATTCTCGAAGCCGATCAAGAAGAAGAGAATGAAGAAGCAGGAGACATGAATGACGAGGAGCTGAATGCCATCATCACTCGCTCGGAGGAGGAAGCTGAGGTGTTCAGAAAGATTGACATGCAACGGGAGCGTGATGTGCTGGAGCATTGGCGAGCAGCTGGGAATAGAGGGAAACCTCCTGCACCGCTTATACAACTCGAAGAGTTGCCCGAGTGTTACCAGACCGATGAGCCGTTCGATGTGAAGGACGGAGGGGAAGAAATCATCGAGGGCCGTGGACAGAGGAAGAGGAATGTAGTGAGCTACAATGACGGGCTGGATGACGATACCTGGGCTATGGTACGTGTTCCCATTGCATCCCTCTGCAAGAAGTGAAATGTTGATATTTGCAGGCACTCGAGGATGGTGAAGATCTTGAAGAACTGTCCCAGCAGAAGCGTGATCGTAAGGAACGGCGCGCGGCCAACAAACTTCTTCGTGATGCGGAGGCATCTGGTCGGGCCACACCAGTTTCTGAAGATTCTATACCGGCGAGTGCACGAGGCCGCAAGAAGAAAGGAAAAGGGAAGAGTATCATCGAAGGCTCTCCTGCCGTTGTAAGTGGGAAGAGGAAGCGCGGTATGAAGTCAATGTCGGTGACGCCAAGCATTGCGGACGATGATGACGACGATGAAAGGGAGCAGGTGAGTAACCGTTCTTCCCTGCAATCGACTCATAGGGTTGACTGTGTTTGCAGAAACGAAGAAAAATCAAGGCTGGCGATGTGGCTCCCGCTGTGAGAGAAAAAATGAAGAAAGCCTTCAATGAGTGTTACAAGGCTGTCCTGGCATGCGAGGCCGAGGATGGACGGAAGAGATGCGAGCTGTTCAGGGAACCTCCTGATAAAAGGGTAGGTGCTCGGGTTTATGCCGCACAAGAATATCAGTCGTTTAATCCCCTACGCAGGATTACCCTGATTACTACACCCTCATTACACGACCGATAGCCCTCTCCCATATTCGAAAGCGCTCACAGAGCAATCACTACAAGGATGTGAACCAATTCCGCGCGGACTGGCAGTTAATGTTCAACAATGCTCGCACTTACAATACTGAAGGGTCGTGGGTCTATAATGATGCTGAAGAGATGGAAAAAGTTTTTAACGCCACTTGGGACCGGGTCATTGTTGGGAGCGGGCTACCTGGAGCACCTCTTGGAAGCGGAAGCAACGGTTCAGCTGCTGGCTCTTACGACTCGGCATTGACCCCAATGGACGAGGAGGATATACGCCCACCTCCCCCTCTGAAGTCGAGAAACTCTGGGAGGAAGAATCAAGTACTGAGTGACGAAGAGTACCTGACCTCGAGCGACGACGATTAGTTTGTTCCCTTCCTTTGGCGAAGATTCGTCTGTTTATCTGTTGGACTGTGTATATATTGTACTTATTCGACTTTCGATCTGTTGGCTCTTTGACTCCGTGTTATGTAGAATAAACTTGAAGTAATCCAACCACGAGTTTCCTGGCCGAGCAGCCCGGCTTACCATCATCCGAAGATTTTCGGGATTTTCCGTCGACAGATCTTTTGCCAAATTTAGTAGTTTCTAGGACCGCCTCCGCCAGGATATTCACGTCATCCGACAACCGTAATACAATCCGAGCAAGTATCGGGACTGCAGACAAGTCTTATAAAGCCTTCTGCTTGGAAGCTGTATGCGCAGTAAGGCTTAGCTATTTATCATGACTGAGCAAACAAAAGGGGATCTGTGTTTGGGATCTGTGGAAAAAGGTGGAAACGCGCCACCGGCTAGCTATCTACATAAGTCATAACCCCGAACCTTTCCTTTCGACTCCCATGTTATACGACTCAACGCCCCAGTATGAACACTTCGCCCATTTACCCAAAGCAAAAGAACCCTTTAAAGGTCTATATGTCTTTCAACGTCTCTTTACGACCCTTCTCCTCGTTCCCTATTGGGTTTTCAAGTATTTAATCCTACCAAGATCATATCGTCCACGACCGTCATGGAGTATCCGTCAAATCGTCTTTGTGAACTTTACCAGGCGTATATATCGCGTTACGGAGGTTGCTGGTGTTCACTGGGGTACGAGAAATCCTGATGAAGAGCCGGGACATACGGAGCTGAAGGAGACGAGGTTCGAGTGGGCTCCACCCCTTGAACAAAGGTTAAGGAGGGGTGTTGTGGTTGACCGATATGGAAAGGTGCCCTTTAAAAGGGTAGGAACATTTGTTTGGCCCAAGGAAAGGCCAGTTGGGGTCATGGATCCCAAATGCACCACGGGTGAGCACAAGCGTAAGACCTGTAATCCCAGATCATGAATTACTCAAGCTGATTGGGTCTAGAACAATCGTCTTCCGAGGATGATATCCCCGTGGTTGGCATCTACATGCATGGCGGTGGTTACTGTCAAATGTCGGCACATGAAAATGCTAGGACATCTCACATTCCTAGGAGGCTCATGAAGGTGAGTGTGTTGCACTACACTATCGTCTTGATCCTAGTTGACGCCTGGTTTGGTATTACAGGATAAACTTTTCTCAGAGATCTATGCCGTGGAATACCGATTGCTTCAGCACGCGCCTCTACCTGCAGTTATTATTGACGCTGCAACCGTATACGCTCATGTTGTCAAAAAGTATTATCTAAAGTACGTGTAACACGCTCCCAAGCATCTTACATGTTAATTCATATGTCCTTGCCAGTGTCCCATCCCCGCCAACCTCAAGTTCACCGCCTAACGGAAGTAATACGGCGATCCCTGCATTGAACGGACAGAAAAAATGCAAGATTGTTCTACTTGGAGATAGCTCTGGAGGGAATCTGGTGCTAGCTTTGGCACGTTGGATTCGAGATGAAGAGCAGCTCCCCTTGCCGGACGGACTACTCCTATTCTCTCCGTCCTGCGATGCGTCTCACGCTTTCCCGGCTTCAACATCCTTTTACATACCCCGACCTAACGCTTCCACTGACTACCTCACGGATACACCGGAGCCTCGTGCCCTCCTCCAGCGTACTTTCTTGGGATTCAAGCGTCATCCTCAAGGAGATGGTTGGGACGCTTGGGAAAAAGAAAATAGCGAGAGGCACAGGTATGTAAGTTTGTTCTGTTTCCGAAGGATATCTGGATCTGAATTCTGTTTGAAGGATGGCTCTGATGCGGTTAGGCTCGGCTGGTGCAACTTCGGCTCTTTCTCTCGGAAGAGGTTTGATGCGGACCGTGAGTTTTGGCACACTTCCCACAATCAATCCGGGAAGTTCAACCTCAACATTGAACGATGACCTCGATGATACCGAAAAAGCCAAAATACAGGCAGAGAATGACAGGCTGATGCTCGTCGTCCACTCTGAATATGTCTCTCCCGCTAGTCCAAAGGTGCTCAAACGATGGGGTCATCCAGTCGACATGTATGACGGTTCAAAATTATGCGAATGCAAGGGCGACTTGGACGATACACAATGGAATTGCGAGCACTTGAAAGATACCGACCGGAACCAACTGGCGATGACAAATTCCGAAGTAGCATTAGCGGGAGGGACCAAGAGGAAGAATCACAATGGTAGAAGGGACGCTCCGACTACGGTTTTCCTCCGAACGCGTGGAGGGCATGATTCAGACACGGATACTGTGTCTACTATGACACCCGATAACTCTCCGCTTCCGCCTCATCATGTACCAGTGGTAGCTCAGATGCAGACTTTGGATGAAGAGAGAAGTTTGAAGCCGGAAGGGTTGGAAAACACCCGATCAAGTGACAGCGCGGGAAAGGCTACATCTTCAGTGTCGTCGGAAGTCATGTTACCAGCCGGAGCTGCTTATATCCCTTCGCAGGGACAGAGTGCTGACACCGATAGTCATCACACTCGGACTGAAAGCAAGGCTTCTTCGTCGACAGCGGTCGCAAATCATGTTCCTCCAAGAATAACCATCACTCCTTTCGATGGGGAAGGCGAAGAGTTCTCTACTCCCCGACGTCACCTACGTACTCGAGCTGGCTTTGAAATCGAAGAAGAAATGCAATCTACTCCTAACTCACATTATGCACTGAAGTATCCGCAATTCGAGAAGTTGTTTGAAGGGTTCCCGAAAACGCTCATCTTGATCGGGGATGCGGAGAGGTTGACGGTTGAGGTCAACAATCTCGGTAGGGCGATGGCTCGAGATCTTGATGGGGATGACAGTGGTGGAAAGCGCGTGAAGGTGAGGTGGATAAAGGATGCGGTTCATGACGTGTACATCATTCCTCCTGGATGGTGGGATGAGAAAGAGAAGGACGCAGTGTGGGAGGACGTGAAGGCGTGGATGAAGGCTATTCGGGACGAGTGAGCAAACAATGGGTACTTTCATCGGACCGTTCTCGTACTTTGCATTTACATGTACTAAATATATCATCTACATTTACTCTGTAAGAGCGCACTGTGATCCTGATGCGTTATGTACGAAAAATTGTAGTGTATTCCTGAAAGAAAACTCATACAACTAAACCTCGCGCCCTTATTATCAACTCTTCACTTCCCAAAGTCTTTCCCAGAAACTTGCGCGATTTCAACGTTATATCATTGGACAATTCCTTCCGGTGCACGAGATGTTTGGTTATGAAAGCCACTGCTAGCGCTGTGGCCCAGACTGCCGGTGATACTGGTGGTACTATCCGCGACAGTTCGTCAACGGCTGAACCTCCGACTATAGAACGAAGTTTGCCGTCCAATGGATATGCTCCATCATACAGCTGTAACGTTGCAATGTCAAAGATTTCTTGTCTAATCGGCTGACGAGAGAGGTTTGGTACTACAGGCACAGGAAGTTGTGGTTGTTGCTGAGCGAACGTCTGCCGAGTACTTTCAGGAGCCAGGTTAATAGGAACAAGCAGAGGCGGAGGGCAGCGTCGTATTCGTTCGTCTTCCTCTGATAGCGGGGGTGGTGGGGGATCTTCTTCAGACCATGAGGACCAATCGGAAGAACACGACTCAAGAGAACTCATGGTGGTGAATGTCCTGTCAGTTTCGTACCCTTCATCTATACCCGAGTTTGCGGATAGAGAAGAACGAGATCTTCTTGGTGGCCAAGCGCCTGGAACGGCGACAGATGGGGAGACAGGTGACGATGCCACGTCCTGCCTAACGTCTACCCAGGGCTCGTCACTGAGAGAGGTGGGGGATAATAACGGAGGATCAGGGGAAGGTTGAGTGATTCCGTCAATCTGAAGTCCAAGTCCTGGTGCCTCATCATGATCGTGATCCCAAGTGCCAAAGTTGGATTGAGACTGCTGAGACGGTTTATCATCTTGCCCTTCGTCAATTGCAATGAACGACGTATATCGACTTGCTAGTTGATACCGCTCCCCTAACATGACGATGGCAGCCTTGCGCAGTTGTATTTCGCTGGGAGGTATTGGATTTAGATCGACCGGTGAAGGTAAGACCGCGCGATTCTTGTCATGTTCATCTATCAAACGAGACGCCGCCAGAACATGAATCATGGGTAATGCTGGTTCGGAATCTTTGAGCTGCACACCACGTATTGGGATGGTAATCTCGAATGGTTGAGTAGAGCCGTCAAGCTGACCTCGAAGGGTAACCACCTTGGGAACCACAACCTTTCTCAACGTCAAAATGGCGAAAATTACCATCCTCGTTCCAGCATGTATTGACCCCTCTATTCGAGTAGGTGCTTGCTGAAGAACTGGAGGTGGCTTTATGCGTATAGTGCGATTCGAAGTGGAAGAAAAATTCACGGACGATGAAACGGCCTTGTTGAGGTACTCCCGTGGAACGCCCCAATCGATAGAGACATCCCGCACGTGTGGAGTTCTACCAGCGTTGAGCAGCCTTATACAGCTACCCACGATATCTTTCGCTTCTACCGCGAATAAGCAAACACCGTTTCCTGCTCTTGCAATGTCTTGACACATCTGTGTGGACACACTGTTTCCAATACCAAGGACGTGAACTTTTAAGCGGGCGGTGGATGTCGCAGCCAGAGATTGAACTGAGTTGACTATACCGTTGGCCATCTCCTGATCCTAAGGTGGATAAACGATGAGTAAGGAAGTAGTACTCCGCGGAAATCAAAACCCACATCCCATACCTCGCCGTCAGTCAATACAAAGACGGCGGCAGGAGCATTGCCATGGCGGGAGTTGATCGCTACTTCTAATGCCCTCTGAATTTTCGTTCCTCCGTAGTTTGCTGACATGCCTTCGATTTGTCTTGTCTATGAAAATGCTGCTTAGGAAGAGAAATTAACCCACGGGATGTTGTGAGCGTACTTACCGCATAGTCCAATGTTGCTTGCGTGTACTGCACGCTTCCGTTCCACATGCCGTCAACCTCATGCCCAAAACTGAAAATATTAAACGTCGTTCTTTCCATTGGTAGCATGCGTATGAGCATAGCCAGCGTGCGTTTCGCTTGTTGAATTCGATCCCCATCCATACTGCCACTTCTGTCTATGACAAAAATATATTCCTGGCTTTGTATGGGAGGGAGACTGAATTTGGGGATGAAAGTGAACTGGAGCGCTAATGTAGCTTTATGATCGGGGTTGCCTTCGAGCTCGGCAAAACAACGGGGTGCGTCGAGTTTATCGGCGTGGATAATGAGGACAAAGTCACGGTCGAGGTAATCTCGGGAACGGAACTTGATTGACGATCGACGACGAGAAGGACGGTTGAGATGGGTGGAATAGGGAGTTATGGTGATGAATTCTGCGTGGCTTGGGCTGAAGGTACTTCTGATAGTTCCGCTCGTCTGAACATCGACGCTTATCCGTACTCGGGTGGATGGGGAGGGGGATGAGGCTCTGACTAGTGGTTGTGGTAAATCCCCATAACGCTCGCCTACATGAGATGGTAACTGGAACCGAACCTCATCCACGTCTTCGTTCAGCAGATTCATGACATACTGACGACGTCACGGTGAAGAATATGAGATTGCATCTTTGTAGGGAAACGACCACTGAAAAACATACAGTTAATTTCGTCTTGATGATTTCACGCGGGGGTACCGAGCCTACTAAAATAGTGAAGACTGTCCCATGTCAGCTTAGGAATGCGCTCGAGTCCTTGTGTGTTGGGCACGGAGACTGTGGCTTACCGTCATCAGTAACCCAATCCAGCACGGCTGCCTGTCTTCCTTGCGCTAAAGCAGCTTCGAATTCTTCTCGAGCCTGGGTCTTCTCCTTGCATGTTGCGCGAATAACGCGACCGTCGCTTAGGTTCATTTCAAACCCGCATACTACTGCATCTGCAGGAACTGGGAAGTAATAAACAGCTCGACTTGTTGGACGATCAGATAGATTGGAGAAAAGTTGTGTTAAAGTGACCCTAGCTGATACTGCGAGGACATTGGTTGAATCCGTGTAGCGTAGTGGATAGGTTACACACCATCAATGATCAACACCTCTGCACGAACTTCTTCCAAGGGCAAATATGCGCGATTTCCTAGAACACCCGAGGTGTGCAGAATCCCGCTGGGTGGGAGCATTATGGGATAAAGAGAGTGCGTTCAGGCATATAAATCTGGCGCAGCCCCTCGAAATTAACCTTATCAACACGAGTTTTGCGTCCGTTCGACTGTGATCCCGAGTTGCAGCTAGAAGGGCCACAGAGAATAGTTTGGGCATGCTCTAACTGTTGTAGGAAGAAGAGCATGAGGTGAAGAACACCTGCAGCCTGCAGGCACGGTGAATCATCGCTTTACTAGAAGTCGCTCGACGCTGGTACATAGCCATGCGGCTGTTAGCCTTTGGCTAGTTATTCGGTACACCTATACGGTAATCCACTACGACCGAGGCAATGTAGAAACAGTCAAGAGCTGATAAATTGACGACTCCACCGCTCGAGTGTCAAAGGAAGCCTTAAGGAATGCTGTCTCCACCAACATCGCCTTGGATAAAGCTAATGAACAACTGGAAGGATCATTCAACTGCCCAATACAGGATAACTACTCCATGTCGGACTAGAAATCCGATGAGCGTGTCAGCTCATCGGACGAAAAGTCCGCTGCTGCAGGGAGTTCGTTGTGAGGCTGGTTGGAGAAGATGCGGCACGGAGATGGACAGGGTGCGCCGATAAAACCGACCAGAAAATGCCGATAAAAGGCGATGTATTTTCATGGACTTTCTCCCCGCTCTCTTCTCCAGCTTTCCCCGCAGGCGTTTCTTCTCTTGTAGAAGCTGGCCATGTCTGCTAGTTATCCATTTTGGTATGTTTTTTCAAAATACATTGGGTTGATGGCTTACCTCCACCAGGTTAGGAGGTCCGTACATTTTTCCGAATTTTTTCTCTACATGCCCATTGAAAATCATTGCACTGAGTAGGAGTGGCCGCTTCCAGTACGTTATTATCCTGTTGCTCAAAGGACATCTCTCTGACCTTAGTTTTAGTGGCGGCGTCATGCACCCATCCCCTTGATCTCACCAAAGTGTCAGAAATATCTTTTCAAGCTTCAGTTATTCACTGCAAGCTTACCGTATACTCTTCACAGTCGTATGCAAACCCTTAGACCCGTCTCCGGAGCAAAAAACTCCGCCTTTTCCATCATTCGTTCCTCAGTAACGGACCTTGGCTTCAAAAGTCTCTACACCGGTCTCACCGCCTCGCTCTTGCGTCAAATGTCCTACTCTCTCGTTCGTCTCGGGAGTTATGAAGAAATGAAATCTCGGATATCACAACGACACAAACCTACCACTCCCGAATTGCTTCTTGCTGCTTCCCTTGCTGGAGGTTTAGGTGGTGTTGCCGGTAATCCGGCAGGTGAGGTCCGAGTTCCTTTATGAATTCGTAGGTTATTCAGCAAGCGATATATAGATGTTCTACTGGTACGAATGACGAGTGATTCCATCAAGCCTCCGGAGAAGCGCTACAATTACTCGAACGCTATTAGTGGTTTGATTCACCTTGTCAAGGAGGAAGGTTTGAAAGGACTTAGTCGTGGAATTGGCACCAACACGGTGAGTAGTTGTCTCTACCTTTAGATTCACTCATGTTTGACATCGTTTTGAAGACGAGAGCTGTTCTTATGAATGTGAGAAGTTGATATATATACGCTGCACTCAGCGTAACTAACGCTTTGACCGCTATCAAGGCATCCCAAGTTGGATCGTGCGTACACCTCTTATTCGAACCAGTGCAGCTTCGGTTTCTCAGTGCTTGACTTTTAGATACGACTTTTTCAAAGCATCTTTATTGAATCGAACGATACCGGTCTTTGACTACAAGTTGAAAGATAGCTTGTTGCTTCATTCCATTGCAAGTGTCCTTGCTGGTACCGTCGCCACCAGTACGAACTTTCCGCATTCCACTCTTTTCTTGCAAGCCTTGACTTGGTTCCCCACCAGCTGTTTGCTCCCCAGCCGATGTTATTAGATCTCGTGTCATGTCATCTGTGCGTCTTTTTTGCTACTAATTCTCCATCGAGATGACTGAATTTCTGCTTAGTCTTCAGACCGTACCGCTTTGCAGATTCTAAAACACTCCTTAGAAACAGAGGGTCCTCGATTCCTATTCAAAGGATGGACACCCGCCTTTATTCGCTTGGGGCCTAATACGGTGTTGATGTTCGTGTTCTTTGAGCAACTCAAGCAATGTTGGAGAAATTTAGGGTCTTCGTAATCCTCATAGAACATTTAGAAGCAGTATAGATGCGTAACTTAGTTATATACCTACCACACTTGTAATACCAAACCGCACTTCCATTTATACTAGCTGTAGTCAATGCTATACTTATTGCTCTGTGTACTGTGCTTGAACTGGCAGCGGCGCTAGCGCTGAAGTGTTCGGACTGTGATTCACCACGCTCCTGTCACAGTATAGTATAGCCTTGCACCAGCCATCCTCCGTGTTCCTTTGGTGGACTTACAATACATCGACAGCACACCGAATTCAGATGATTAGACCTCCAGAGCTTTCCTCCAGGCGACGAACTGGGTATTTGCAAGAATTTACCGTCACTCTGCGCTAAAAAGACGTACTCATGGGCCACTCGCGTTACTACCGATCGGGCATCCATGAAAAGGCATGAAGGACGCCGCCCGGTCGACACTGTCACTAGCACTGATGGATATTGATTCGATGTCAGGGTTGTTACAAAAGGAATCTTTGGTTTACTAAGAGAAGGTCAATCCAAGCCATTTAACTCAAGTTGCGGTGTACACAATAATCTTGTCCAAATCACCCGCGTAGTCTACGAGAGCGAAGGATTAGATAACCGTTCATTAAACACGTCGGAAGAAAGAAACTCACTGGATTGACCTGCGGAGAATGTGATGGAATTGGAACCGCTTCGAAGGTTCAGCTTCACAGGGACCGACAGGATGACATGACCTCCACCGGTGTTAGGTTGGTCGACGAGGACGCTTGCACCCCCGTTCACGCTAACCGTTGTGTTACGCCATACAGAGTCACCTGGAGCAATGAGTTGAGACGAGGAAAGCTAGCTAGAAAGAGATTGATACCATTCGCGTAGTACAAGGCAACCCACTGTCCAGCGCCGTTTCCTTGGACGTTGTTAATCGTAACAGAGCCTCCGTTGCCTGATCGGAGACTGTGTCAGAGCCACGCAACCATGCTCGTAAAAAAATCGAATGGGTAAAGACCTAGGAAGCCAACACCTCCTCCACCAGAGAAACTACTGTCGGAGATTAACGTGGATGAACCGCTCCTTGTACCACTTTCGGCTTCGTAAGTAGTACCAGCGGCGACTGTGTACGTTCCTAATAATTACATGGGGTCAGCTGCGCACGGATAACCATATGCTATTCCTTACCATCATTGAGATTAACACTCCAAACATCGGCTTGGACTATTTGAGGATTTCCAGATGACCATGACAAGGGGAACCAGACGTATCTGCTACTACCGAGGAGGGAGGGTCTCCATCGGTCACCCATGTAGATTCCGTTGGAGCCGAGAGGAAGGTCAAAGGCGTTTTGCGAGAAGTAGGTTCGTGTTGCCGGTGGAGCGATGTCAGCTTGAGCAGACCAAGGGCCAGAGAGTGACTATCTGTATTTTAGTGAGATTCTCCGAGTCACAAGTGAAGATGGCTTACTGTGGCTCGGAAGTATTTGTTAGGGTTCGGATCCCAGCCGGTCGTGTGCGAAGCAAAGAGATAGTATACCTGTGGAAAAGTGTAGTGAGTTGATGTTAATGATTCGTGGCAGGATTGTACTCGCCCCGCTACGTTTGATGATACCCGGGGATTCGAGTGTGGAACCTGGAAGTCGGTGCGATTTCGGGAACCATTTTCCTTCAAGGAGGGGAATCACGTACCGGACAAGACGCTGACCTGAGTAGTGACGTTGTAGTAATTAGTGTCTAACCTCGAAATCTTGAAGTTTTGGTTGTTGTCCGATGCATAGAGCACATATGCCGTTCCTTTAAGGTAGAATGAGTTGATGTTTCGTGTGCAAGGTGAAAGAAGTACCGTCATCTAGTCGTAGCAGTGTTCCATTCACTAAATTAGATCGTTGTGACATAGGAAGAGTTTACTTGCCATCTTGGAAAAGCCCCATGTCGCGGGATTCTGCTCCCAGTGGCCTCCAGCTGCCCTTGTAAGCATATGGGCCACACGGGGTCTTGGAGGTGGCCACACCGACCATAGC
Source organism: Marasmius fiardii PR-910 (assembly GCA_014904975.1). Taxonomy (NCBI): domain Eukaryota; kingdom Fungi; phylum Basidiomycota; class Agaricomycetes; order Agaricales; family Marasmiaceae; genus Marasmius; species Marasmius fiardii. The sequence continues at coordinate 24,062 of MU127864.1, forward strand.
TGAACCATAACTAAAATTAAGATAAATCTCAAGCTGCCTAGGCGTGCACTTGACGCTTTAAAGCTCACTTTGAGCTGTCGGAATGGAACCACATGACGTATTCAGAGTTCTGTGCATCACTCTAGAATTGGTTTTTCGAAAAGCCGAAAAAAAAAATACGGCTTACCCCGCTGTTGAATAAGACTGACGAGGATTGCCAGTGTAAGCAACGGGATTCGGAAAACACGGCGACTAAGTATACCTTTAGGGCGTTCGACAATATTTGATGTAGATATCATAGTGCCTGCAATAGGAGTCAAAGAGTCGGTTTGGCGGGTCCAGGAAACTAGGTCTGAAGACTAAACCAGGTATCAATATCAACGAAAAAATCTTTCGATAAGGTCACTCACGGAGTAGCATGATACAGCGCGAAATAGACCACTGTTGTGGGCTTTGTCTTCCCCGTGCCAGTAGTAGGTAGAGCCAACCTGAATCACATAGTAAGATGCCTCATAGTTTGGAATGCTTGACTTCTAGGTCTCTACCTTTAGAATGCCACCTCCGTGAGCTTGGATGACGTTGCCACTAGTGTCGGTCCACGTAGCTCCTGGAACTATAACTGCAGCCTGTGCTACGGAGAGCAGTAGACATAGGGAAGAGAAAAGGGAGGCCCAATTCGACATTGTGGGATTCGGATAATCATCTTATGGGGGATCCTTGTTTTTATACGTTCCAAGGCTAGGAGAAGACACGGCTCAACACCGGGACCAGAATCGGAGCATGAGCAGAAACTTGGTTCGACACCATGTGCCACCGCGAAAAGTGATCACACCGGAGCGGAATAGCCGCCGTGGAAGAGCCCGCCTCACTACTCAGCTTTCCCATACTCGTTTCATCCTTCTCGGACTCAATTTATGACTTCCTAATCACTTACCCTCAAGTCGTGTGGTCCGTGCGTGGGAACATTGAGGATGTCATTGTTTGGTTCAACATGCGTTAGCCAATCAAGACGGCGCACCGCTTCAGCACTCCTCTGACTCTTACCCACAACCCCTCAAAAAAACCTTTGTACTACTCAATTTTTCTCTTCAAGCATGAGCGCTCACGACAACGAGGATCTTATCGACTACGAGGATGAAAATGATGTTACCACCAATGGTTTTCCTGCCGCTGGGGCCAGTGGAGCAACATCTGGCGCAGCTGCAGCGGACGGGGAGGACAAAGACAAAAAGAACTTTTCGGGTATTCATTCGACTGGCTTTAGGCATGTCGTCCATTTTTCCCATCTCTTGCTCCTTTTTTGACCCCTTTTTTTTTCAGGGATTTCCTTTTAAAACCTGAACTTTTGCGTGCAATCAGTGATTTGGGTTTCGAGCACCCTTCAGAAGGTGGCAACGTTTCAAAAAAATCCTTTTCTAACATCTACTGAAGGTTTTCCATTAGTTCAGCAGGAATGTATCCCCCAAGCCGTCCTTGGAATGGATGTCTTATGTCAGGCAAAGTCCGGACACGGCAAAACCGCCGTTTTCGTTCTAGCCACACTCCAACAACTTGAACCTGTCAACGGCCAAGTTTCCGTCCTTGTCCTGTGCCACACCCGCGAACTGGCCTTCCAGATCAAAAACGAGTACACACGATTCGCTAAGTACATGCCCGACGTCCGAATCAGCACTTTTTACGGTGGCACACCAGTCTCAAAAGATGCCGAAATTCTCCGAGACAAGACCAAATGCCCGCACATTGTTGTCGCCACACCCGGTCGTTTGAATGCACTCGCCAGAGATAAAGTTTTGGACGCAAAAAACGTAAAACATTTTGTGCTAGACGAATGCGATAAGATGCTGGAACAGCTTGGTTAGTTCACGAGTTTGGGACATCCTCACCTACCTCTTTATCTTCAATCACCAAATCGACCTCATCTTGAAACTCGCCTTTTTGTTTCATCCGTTTATCACATGGTGGTGCAACTTCGCCATGGAGGTTCGGAAGGATTGGGCTTGGGACTGCTTGTCGAAGTGGAGTTTTTTGTTGACTAGTAGTGGCGTATGGGGCCGGAAGGATTGAGGAGGTCTGGGTACCAAGATCGACTCTCAATGTGTCACTGGAAGTACACCAAGTTGGACTTCCTGCTTCCCTACTCAGCAAAGCGATGGTCAACCATAATCTTCCTTTGCTTCTACTTTTTCTATGGTTCATTTTATTTGTTCAACCCCGTCCTGAAGACTGCTTGGTTCTGATTGCGACATCCTTCACCAGACATGCGTCGAGACGTACAAGAAATCTTCAGGACCACTCCTCACCACAAGCAGGTTATGATGTTCAGCGCTACTCTCGCAAAGGAAATTCGGGCGACTTGCAAAAAATTCATGTCGAATGTGCGTCCATTTCGCAGATTCTCTCACCAGACAATTGACTAGTCTATTAGCCTCTTGAAATTTTCGTAGACGACGAGACAAAACTCACCTTGCACGGTCTCCAACAACACTATGTCAAGTTGGAAGAGAATGCTAAAAACAGGAAGCTGAACGAGTTGCTTGATACCTTGGAATTCAATCAGGTCAGTTCGTCGGTCTGTATGTTGTGTCATTTTACTGAAGGATATGTCGAATAGGTTGTCATCTTCGTCAAGTCAGTTGCGCGTGCCATCGAATTGGACAAGCTTCTCGTCAGTTGCAATTTCCCGAGTATTGCCATTCACTCGGGTCTACAACAAGAAGAACGGTTGGTTTTTGTTTCTGTCCCCGCAAGTTAGTCTGATTGATCCTGGTGATACAGTATACGTCGTTATACTGCTTTCAAAGCATTTGAAAAGCGTATTCTGGTTGCCACCGACATCTTTGGACGCGGAATTGACGTCGAGCGTGTCAATATCGTGATTAACTATGACTGTCCTCCTGACGCCGACAGCTACCTTCATCGTGTTGGGTGAGTACACGATCTACAATTGCACCCCTCTAGAGTCACGCTCATTTGCCTTCATCAGGCGAGCTGGACGTTTTGGAACGAAAGGTCTCGCCATAACTTTCGTTTCTTCAGATGAAGATCAGCAGGTCATGTCTGCTATCCAGTCGAGGTTTGAGGTCGCCGTTCCCGAACTTCCCGACCACATCGACCCTGCCAGCTACAGTGCGTACATTGACATTCTACGCGGAGTTCATTGCTGACATCTGCATGACTTCGCGTTTCTAGTGACGTCCTAGGTTATGTACTTCCTTTCCGAAATTTGTTCTTTCTGGTTTATTTTCGTCTACTATCGTTCCCCATGTATAATGTTTGTGCTAAAATCGAGACACGTGTCGTCTAAATCCAACCTACGCATCTTTGTGACCAGCGGAAGATTCGATGACTAGTCGATGACTTTTGAGTAATAATCTGAGGAAAGTTGCCTGGAAGAATCATGATCACCATTTCCGGTAGACTTCCGGGAAAGCGCTTGACGTAATAACGGCGGTCTAGGCAATGGTTCCGAATCCTTAAGCTATTTTCTTCACGTCTTCAGCCTCCTGCAACTTCATCCACCTTCGTTTTGGGCGGCCACACCGCGAGCGAGGCTAGCCGGACGCCTGAACGATTCTTCAGAAAGAGCGATGAAACGGAGGCACTATGGACCTCCTACTCTTCCCAACCTCTTTTTCCGGGCAGCCGATGGTGTTCTATCGGTTCCCGGATACCATTTCGCAAAGGTTCATTTTTCGAAACGTTATGTTTTATGAATTAACTTAGTTAACGCAAACCACAGGCGTTTCCATGGAGGGATACAGGTAGCATGACACTCCTCGCTGAGGGCAGTAGTCTGAAGGATAGTTCAAGCGTTTTGGCAAAGATAGCTCCTGCTCATTCCAATGCTTCAATGTGTCTTGAGAGGGAAGCTCACAAGTGAGTTTTTGGACCTTTTGACCTTCTGCATGCTCCCGCTAACGTGATGGTGATCTACGAAGCCTTGGACGCCTGGCGGAATCGAAAGAGAATTACAGTCCAGCCCTAAGGATTATAGAATTGCTAAATATACCTCGCGACCACGGAGATGTTCTCGTTTTGCTACTCGTTCATCCTGGGTTAAATCTTCTTGGTCGATATCTGCCGCCTTCCAAAGTGAATGATTTACTGCTGGCGGACGTTTCTCGCTCGCGACCGTTGTCTTCGCATGGAGATGTTTATATGATGGATATCGACGAAACAGACATTTCGGAGGAGATGGAAGCATTCGATATAATGGATCTGGCTACGTTTCTCGAGTCCGTGTCTCTGAACCTCTTATTACCATCTCACATAATGCTCAACGAACTCTAGGTTCGCTATTCAAGCGACCCTTTGCTTGGAAATGACACATAAGTGCGTCTTGTTACCGGAACCACCCACTGATCTCACCTTCACTCACGGCAATTTCTATCCTTTCAGAGCGGGAATCATACATCGCGAAAGTACGAAGATCCCAACTTTTCACATTAAGTATCTATCAATTTCCTTACCATCATATCTCAGTCCGTGCCAACGCATTCCATCTCAATGCCCATTCTGGTGTAGTGCGCTTCGCACATTTCGGTAACAGAGCCGTGTCCTTAGAGGATTATGGCTCCCCTTCCAATTTCGTTCTACAAACTTACGAAGAAATGCAACTCTTGAAAGTCAAAGAAGCATTGTGCTATCTGGCACCAGAGCAGACGGGAAGTATTGAGACCATGGCTCAAGATCATAGAACGGATTTATATTCCATAGGCATACTGTTTTGGACTTTATTGGTGGGACGTGGGCAGATGCCTTTCGAGGGTGGGGCTCCGGAGCTCCTCCATTCCATTGTTCAGAAGAGACCAATGCCCGTTCACGAAGTTCGGAGAGATGTACCTCAAGTTTTGGCAGCCATTGTCGATAAGGTGAGACTCGATCTCTTAAGTAGAGATATCGCTTACAGTCTCAACATTTAGCTATTAGCCAAGCACCCAGACGCTCGATACCAAAGCGCTTATGGCCTGAAAACTGACTTGCTTGAATGTCAAAGGCGATTATTGGCCACAGTGACATCAGTGACGGATGACTCGCTAGAGGTTAGCGCAAACCAGATAGTCTTTCTCTTCTTTCTAAAACACCTCTTTCTAGCTTATACCTTCTTTCGAAATTGCTGTTCATGACAAGTTTACGGTCCGTTTCGTCTCTTCGTATTACCCAATCTTTTGCTAATGTTGATTCGTGGCATTCAGGAGTTCACGTTACCGCTTGCCCTTGTGAGTCGTATTTATTCGCACCCTCTTGTATTGTTATTCATACTCGAAAAGTTTGGGCGTGAGAAAGAGCTCGAGATGATTCGTAACGTTGGTGAGGGAAGTGAATTACCTGTGTTGCGCATCGACTTATCTATTTTATCCACAGTCCGACATACAAACACAAGTTTCTCTCGACAGTTCTCCGCGTCGGAGGGTTACATCCCTATATCATCTTCAGGTAGCCAGGAGACTGGAACTGGAACTGGAGGTGGTCCCGAAGATCACACCGACTCCCTATCTTCCCGCAGTGATTCTGGGTCTGGGGGTAATGCGGCCATGGTTGTCGACGGACGGAAAGGGTCTGCTGGCGACTCAAATAATCAGGACCTTACAATGAGCGTCAGTCCGTCAATCCAAACGAGCGATACCCTTAGAAGGGTTGCCCTTCGACCTAGACCAAAAGTGACAAGGGCTCAAGTAATCGTGATCGCCGGTCCTCCAGGGTATGCCTCGTTTACTTCCTTCAAACGACTACTCACAACCACCCCAAGCGTCGGGAAGAGTTCTATGATTTTGGTCAACCAGGCAAAATGGAGATGTGGGTCTATTTCACTGATTCTTCTCACCTCCGACGTTTGAACATCCGGTTTCTGTCAAGCTCACGGGCTTTGGGGTCAAGCTAAATTCCAGAGTGGCGATTCGGCACCATTTGCCGCTTTAGTACGTCATTTTTCCCACGGCCTCACTCAGCCCTAACACGCTTTCTGTTTATAGTTGAGCTGCCTTTCTTCTGTTCTCAGGCAGTTGATGGTCTTTCAAATGGATGTTCATCGTTTTGTCTCTGCATTGAAGGATAGGCTAGGTCCTCAGCTGCAGAATATTCCTTTACTCTACCAAGGAACGCCAGAGCTCAGAGAGATACTAGCTCTCTTTGATATCCATCTAGATTCGCCACGGGAGTCATTGTCGACACGAGAGCTGCGAGCCCGCTTTGAGACACTGGTGGAAAATGTTTTCTCAGTTATAGGGCAAACTCGGTTGTTTGCCTTGTTTTTGGATGATCTCCACGAGGCTGATGAATCGTGAGCACGTCCAGAGGTGTGAGGTCTTCACTAGAGCTAATCGCCAACTCTAGGACTTTGGACGTAGTCTCAGCGCTGGTCAACTCGAAGAGCAGAATGGTAATTTGACTTTTTGCTGACGTATAACACTTCTGATCTCTGTTTGGCAAGCTTATATTCGTTACCTTGAGATCTGAGGAAAGGTGTGTTGGTAACTGATCCGCAATAGGATATCTGTCAGTTTGACACAACAGACCCAGTGAAATTGTGGAACGAGTTCGCTCTATGTTTAATAACCGCTCGAAGCCAACATGGATCAATGTTGAACCCCTGTCCTATTCCTCCATCTTGAACCTAGTCTCCAAAGCTTTACATCGTTCCAAGGAAGACTCGACCGCGCTGGCGCGTTTTGTCTATTCTGCTTCTTCCGGAAACGCGTTTACTGCTAGAAGTCTGCTGATGACGCTCCATCGACAACATCACGTTCGTTTTTATACCTCTTGTTTGTCGGCATACATCCTCAATAATCCCGACAGATTACTTTCAACCAAGCTCATAATCACTGGGAGTGAGTTTTATTATCATTTCTAACCTCTAAGACCCTCACCTGTTTCAGCTATAACATATCGGCTATTGAGTCTACCATGGTCGATCAGAAACTATCCGACCCAACAGATCTCAGTTTTCTCATCACACAGTTCCGGGAACTTCCTGATGCGGCGAGAAAATATCTTTTGTGGGCGGTGTTTTTCGGAGAAACGTTAGTTACTGTCCACATCCATTTTCTACTCGTGTTGACAAGTTCCCAGGTTCAAGGTTGCCGAAGTGTCGCTTATGATGGATTGGGAAGACTCCAGCGGGAGTAGTGGAAGCGACGATGATGACACTACGATAGGGAATCTTCGTAAAGCTCGCGAGAGCGGCCTTGGCGGCTCACGCGACTCTATGCGTGGGCTTCAGACTGCGTTGGTGGAAGGTTGGGTAATACAGAGAGCGCGAGACATGTGCAGTTTTGCTCATGACCGATATCGTCAAGCTGTTCAGTATGAAGCGGACAACCTTCCTGAGGGAACTGTAGCGAAAATGTCCCTCAGGGTGAGTCCTTGTCCAGACTATAGGCCTGAGCGTCGCTAATACTTACCTAGATTGTTTTGGCCATGCTTCACGAGACTCCGGTTGATGTATATCGAATCGCCGAGCATGCTAAACGGTACGTAATTTATACGTGCGGTCGATCACCCTCTCTGAAACGACTGCGAAGCTGCTTATCCCTTCTACAAGAACATCCTAAACGAGACGAACTACTAGACTGCCTCATAGATGCAGGCGAGGCTGCATGGGCACGAGGAGCACATGAGGTAGTTATGCTATTCCCCGCGTCCAGGCCCCTAATAACGTCGTGGTATCTAGCTTGCCCTCCGCTCACTCTCGAGTGCAAGGACGATACTTGTTGAAAACCCGTGGACCCAAAGACCTCAAAGGACATTTGAGCTGTTTTCTAAATTGGCGTCGTGAGCATCCTCCACCCATTTTCCGACTCGTTTGCTCACTTTCCCGTAGTTTGTCAACATGGCGAGGTTGGATGTTCCCTACTTGATTCCTACGCCACCTTCCAACCGCTCTTTTTAGGTGACTATGCGACATCGAATACTTACATCCAACAATGCTTGGCACATACCGAAAAACCTGAAGAAATTGCAAGCCTTCTACGTTCTAGGTCCCGCAATCATTGGATGAGGAATAACTTTACCGAAGCCCTCACTGATACACTTTCCGCCTTGAGGCTTTTGGGGGTTGAGGTCAACCCTGCACCAACCCGTAGAGACTCGGATCGAATGTTTGAGCGTGTCAAAAACGAAATTCTTGCGGTCGGGTTTGATTCATTTCTCTCGATACCGAAAGCTTCCGATACTCGTACGGAAATTGCAGTCAAGCTGTTAAATGATGCCGGTAGGACATCCATTTGCGGATATATGCTCTACTGACATGCGGTAGGAACCAACGCCTATTGGAGTCCCAGCCCCATCGCCTTTGCGGACGTCATAGGGCTCACGGTAGGTGCAATCCCCACAATGAAACTCGGTGTTTATTGAGCAATTTCCTAGACAACTCATCACGCCTTAAGGTTGGTTTTGGTTCCATGGAACATCTTGACGCTTGAAAAACAATCTTCTACGAACAGATTTGGGTTAAGTCCGGGGACGGCTTTGGGTATGTTTTGGGCGTTGGGCGGTGAGTATGATTTTGCGTTGACTTTTCGCAAACTCAGGCGCTCTCAGGTGCTGCTGAGCGCAGGGAGCTTTACCGATTCTCCGTTGGCCTCGGAAAGCTTGCGTTACGCATAGCTGAACTACACGGGAATAGCAGTGAAAGATGGTGAGTGGTCCCGGGATCCGGGCCGTAAATCGCCCTATTAGGAAGCCTTGCGGTCCGCCCCCACGTGTTTCTGACCTTTCCTTTCATAGTCGCGCAAATGTCCTATTTTGTGCGATGGTTTCTCCTTATGACAATGTACACCTACGGACCACCATACCTAAGCTAGAACATGCTATCAAATACGGGAACAGTGCAGGAGACCGGTATGTTCCATATTAACTCTATTCCACCACCGTTCACGACGCTGTTGCCCTCTTAGTATCTATACTAGTTTCGCGAGCTTGCATATGGAATCTACCCGTCTCTATGTTTGCGATCATCGTAAGTTCACCGGTAAACCCACAAGCGTAAACGTCGTCGACCTTTTTTTTTACAGTCGGCGAACTAGTCACTGCTGCAGAAGAGGTTCATTCTACTTTTTGGTTCTCATTCTTGCTCTAATACTAAAATGGTGCTACTAGACTGTTAACGACATAAAGCTATGGTCGCCTGGGGATACTGTGTCCCTTGCGCAAGGTGAGATTATTCCCGTCGAAGCCAAATCAGTCAACGTTAACCACACTTTTCCAGGAGTGTTAAACTGTATCCGCGCCTTGGGGGGATACACGTTCGCGAATTCAGCAACTACTGCCTTTGATACGGAAACCTTCATAGAAAGCGAATACTTAGACCATATTCAAGCTACATCTGGGAACTTACCGCTCGTCTTTAACTGGTGTGGATGCTTTAAAGCGGTCACCTTCGGGCATCACTGATTCATTTCCAGGTATAATTCTTTCAAGGTAGGGTTATCAAATCGTAACTCTAGCTGACGTTGACGCCGTGGCCTGTCTGGTTCGGTATCAGGTCGTTGGCTGGTATTGTTTGGGACACATAAAAGAAGCAGCAGCGCTAGGATTTCAAGTATATGAAACTAGGGATAAGCACCCAAAGTATGCACAAGAACCAAGTCCGAATTCTGCACTCGTTCACGTTTCGTTTCAGTCATAGGCATATTCGCTATGGGTTGTTCTTCCACAGTCTCGCCATGATTGCCTGCATAAGGCAAAGAATTGTTAGCGCAAGTGATCGCGAGCTATACCTCCATCAGGTGAACTTAAACCAAGAGTTCATTAAAAAGTATAGTCGATCTGAGGTTCAATCAAGTTTTTGCCCGGAACTGATATATTCCTTACAGATGGGTATCTTCCAGTCCAATCAATACCGGGACATGGGTGGCAATTATTGTAAGTGAATAAGCACTTGAGTCTCACACGAGTCTAAGGATGCGATATTGAAAGGAAGCAGAATTAGCCTCAGTACTCAGCGATCCGGCCGCATTTAAACTATATGATGTCGCCGTGAAGTACGTGTCCGCGTCTTTTGCCACATAGGAATGCTTCCTCATCTATCTTCTCCCAAGGCTTGCAGTAAACAATGACTGGCTCATGGAGGAAGCTTGGGGGCTCTACCTTGTTAGACATCACCACTTACTTCTGATGATTCTGTTCTGATGTTCCCCCAAGCAAGGCTGTCATTTCGTCAGATCAGGGGTTGAAGGACTCGGAAGTGAACTTCAACGTCGAGGGATATCTCGTCATTCCCAATGGGGTGCTCAGGGAATCGTGTAGGTCGTTTTTCACCGACGAGTTCTCGTCTCTCACTTGCCGCCAGCAATCATTTAACCTCTGTAGTTGGGACTCGCTCTCACTATATGCTTAAGCGCCCGATATTTACGTCCGATGTGGCGGTTCAAACTGACAGTACTATTGGCCTGAGTTCTCGATACGACGATCATAAAACGGATGCAGATGAACAAGAAACTTCCCTCCGGGCCTCGCACTTAAATGCCATCCTCAAATGGAGCAAGGATATTTCCAGCGATATAAACCTATCCTCAGGTGTGTTCACAACAATCCAGACATCGCTATTTTTCATTTATCGGTTGACGCAGCCTTGCAACGCTTGACTGAGATCGCCACGGGTGCGATATGATAGCGCTATCAATTGATAACTTCTGACTTGTTATGGTACAGAAACGTCCGGTTCTCAGAACACGTGTGGTAATTAATACGGTTCATTTACTGTTGCAAAGCGGACCTGACTAGCCTACAGTCGTTATTGCTCGCGAAGCTGGGGACTACACTGTCGCTACGAGTATGGTGTACCCTGAGCAGTGTCAGGTCTTCGAGTATGTTTTGACGCCATTTTTCTCTCATCCGCTCACCGTTTTTAGGAACCCTAAACTGTTACGGAGTATAACTGATCCCCTTCAGAAAGCAATCATTCAGAATAGTACATTGTGATTCTTACCTCTTCTTTCGTTTTATTGACAACACGTTTAGCACTCAACTCTAAGGAACGGATGTATTGCGATGACGCCTCAACAGACCATCGGTTCTCATCAGAAGCAGCACAATCTATACATCGCTCGGTCATATGCATCCCCATCTTCAGCAACCGCGGGCAGACGTTTGGAGCTGTCTACGTAGCATCCAAATATGGATTTTCCAAGAATATCGTGACGATTTTGACGTTGTTATGCCAGCAAGCTAGTATCAGCATCTCAAATGCCTTACTGTTCCGTTCCGTACAGGCGGGCACAAGGGAAAATTTGAAAATGATCGCCGTTCAGAGGGACGCTCTGGAAGCAGCCAGGAAAAGCCGCGAGGATGCTCTAAAGGCAACCAAGGTGATTTCCCATTCTACAATACCCTAATCAGTCATGTGTATGAACTATTCGTTCCTAGATCAAAAGTAATTTCTTGGCCTCTATGAGCCATGAACTACGAACGCCATTCAGGTATTTTCATGGTTCTCCTGGCTCGGTTCTAAGCGTTAACCTATCCCCAGTTCGTTCTACGGCCTTTTGGACCTCTTGAGCGGTACAGAACTGAACCCGGGACAAAGCGAAATAGGTATTCTTATAGATTGCCTTGTTGGTATTAGCTCTCATTCGAACCTACTTTAATTTCTGAAGTACAAACAGCCAAGCAATCCTGCGAGCTTTTGCTTAAGGTTAATAATCTCACTATATGCTAGCCGTGACATTCAGCTTATAATTTTACTGCCCGGCTAGATAATTGACTCCATCTTAGACTATAGTAAACTCGAAGCATCAGGTTCGCTCGAAACTTGATGTTTAGTCCAAAAGTGACACTCATTTACATCCTATAGCCGTCAAGCTAGAACCCAGTGGTTTCCTCGTCGAGGCAAGTGCACTCGAGGATTACCGGCATTTTTTTTTTTTGCTTACCAGGCCTTTTTCTAGAATATTATTGCTGTCCGTACCTTGAATCGGTCACAGTTGAAGTGCTTACGGCTTACTATCTCCGTTCTCAGGACTGCATGGAGCTTTTGTTACCGATGGCTGCAAAGAAACTGGATTTGTCTTTCAATATAGAGCCTAACGTCCCTGCTTGTAGGTCCATTCATTCATTTGTCTCACGTTCCGTGTGCACTAACGTAGATTGTAGGGGTATACGCTGATTATCCGCGCATTCGTCAAGGTAATGGTTCAGCAATTAGCATGAGGCGTTTCTCAACTTGGTCATTCAGTGTTGATGAATCTAATCGGAAATGCTGTCAAGTTCACCGCATCGGGTTCGGTCACTGTCACCTGTTCGTTAGAGGACAACACCAAATCTTCAGTTCAAGATGAAGTACGCCTAAAGTTTCTGATACAGTGAGTGTTGTCGCAACTGATCCAACGCAGTTGTTGAATGGTGTGATGCAGGGACACGGGTATTGGTTTATCGCCCAGTGACGTGGACCTGCTATTTGTTCCTTTTCAGCAGGCTGACAATTCGTCCACGAGGCGTTTTGGAGGAACTGGTTTGGGACTGTCCATCTCGAGGCAACTCGTAAAGCTCATGAACGGAGTCATCGCTGTTGAGTCAGAACTCCACGTTGGATCCAAGTTTTGGTTCACCATTCCCGTCAAAATCCACAATTCTGAAGAGTCTCACAAGGTATGATATCTGTCTCTCCTCTTCGTCCTGGAATTCATGATCTGTTGTAGTATCTGTATGATATACAGAACTTGAGGTCCATCATAATGAAGCCTCGGCCTCCCCACATCTTGGTGTGCTCCTCATCTACTACGACTCTGACTTTATTTAGCCACATGTTCAGTGGCTTCTACGTCAAGCTCGTCTCATCCACTCAGGACACAGAGACCTATATACGAAGCCTCGCCGAACCTAGTACCCCACTCGATTTCGTCGTGCTGGACCATCAGTCAGAGAGTCACGCCGATAATCTTGCACAACTCCTACAGTCGTTGAATTACCCGAGTCTTCAGGAGACCAAGATCATTCACTTGTACACGCCGACTACCAGCCTCTCTGGACGAGCAATATTCGGTACCAGCACTACTGGTGTCATGAAAATGACCAAACCGCCTCGCAAGGCGAAGATACTCCAAACTCTTGCTGGGTTGATGAATCTTCCTAACGCGATTTCCGCCAAACCAACTTCGGATGTTGCAAAGGCCATGGATGAGCTCGTCTCTGCCCAGAGAACGCTCTTTGGGAACGTGCTCATTGCTGAAGGTAAGTTTGCCATTACGATAAGATAAGATAACTGATAAGATAACTACGTAAACAATCACGCCACAGACAACCCTATCGCCCAAAACCTGCTTATCAAGCAACTCGAACGGTATCAACTCAACGTCGTGGCTACCGGCAATGGCAATGAGGCTATAACTGGTCTGTGATATTACATTCTCCAGTTTCTCCAGTTTCTTTCGTACTCACCTCTCGACCAGAATGGGAATCGCACGAGCCGGGTTACTTCAGCGTAGCTCTCTTTGACCACCGTAAGCGTGCATCAGCTTACCCCGATTGTGTGCTAAACACTAATGGGCTATTAGATATGCCAATATGCGACGGCGTGGAGGCTGCAAAACGTCTAAGAATTCTTGAGAAAAAGCGCAAGGCCTCAGTTATGTTGCCAAGTTCGTCGATCGTTGTTGCATGTCATCGTTAGCAGCACTGAACACTCCCCGTAGTCGTTGCCCTCAGTGCGGATTGTCAAGAATCGACCAAGAAGCTATGCCTGAGCGCTGGCATGAATGCGTTCTTCAGTAAGCCTCTGAAAAAGGGTGAGAGCGTCCCCTTATTTTGCTACTTGATATTGACGTTAATTGAAGCCGACTTGACAATGCTGCTTTCAATGTTCGGGCAACCTCCAAAAATTTGAACCATTTTGTGTCATGTTAGCCGTCAAGGCCACATTGTTTAGTTTATGCGGATCTAATGATATATAGAACATTTAGCTGTATTTAGACTTGTAGCACCATCCCGTTGATCCTCTGTAATACACGATTCGGGTACACATTCACAGTTCGAGACCCACACGCTCATATAAATAGGAAATACAACGACGAAAACGGAACGTAAACACACATTTTCAAAATCAATAGAGCGGTCTGAAGAAATAACATCGAAGACATCCAGTCCACTACATAAAGCTACCGGGGAGGATTGTGACCAAAAGGTGCTGTGAAGTGCATTCCGCCGAAAGCACCGAGGGCGGCTGCTTGTTGCTGTTGCGCAGCCGCCTGCTGCTGCAGTTGCTGGACAGTAGCAGCGTTAGGCATGAAGGCAGGCGGTTGGGACTGCCGAGAGAATTGCTGTTGTTGCGGCGGAGGGTGGCCATGTGGATGAGGGAAGTTGAAAGATGGGGGAGGCATAGAGCCTGGGGCGGCGGGGCTCATGTTATATTGTGAAGTCGATGAGGCAGTGAAGTAGGGATGAGAAAGAGCTTCAGCAGCGGATATACGCTCAGCTGGGTCAAATTTGAGTAAACGTTCCAGCAAGTCGATCGCTGGTTCAAGAATGAGCTATCTTCAACATACATACTATGACGTTGAACTTACCTTGTAGGGAGGCTTTGGGCAAGACTTGGCGAAGATCCATTTTTGGATATCGAGAAAAGTTTTTGGCTTGGATTTCAGGCTGGAACGTCGCTGTCGATGAGAAGCAAATAAATAGAGGAAGGATCACTTACGTTGTCTTTGAAGATGTTCTTAAACTGTTGTTCGGTGGGCGTACCGATTATCCTCATAATGTGCAGCAACTGATCTTGGTTATCTTTACCCCGAAAGAGAGGGACACCAGAGATCATTTCGGCGAAGATACACCCGCAAGACCACACGTCGATGGATGTGCTATATGTTCGTGATCCAAGAAGAACATCGGGGGCGCGGTACCAAAGAGTGACCACCTATTAAAGAAGTCGTGAGCCATCAGCCCCCAGTCGTATAGTAGACTTTTCCAGCCACGTACCTCGTTCGAGAAAGTGTTAACAGGTACACCGAATGCCCTCGCCAATCCAAAATCGCCCAATTTAAGCTCGCCTTTCCTATTGATGAGTAAGTTCTGAGGTTTGAGATCCCGATGTAAAACTTGATTCTCGTGGCAGAAGGCTGTTCCTTTGAGGAGTTGGTACATGAAACTGCGAACAGTGTTGGGATCGAGAGCACCACGTTCGCCGTGTTGGTCCATGTATTTCTTAAGATCCTGTTCGCAGTACTCAAATATCAAAACTAATTTGGTTTCTGTGTGTATGACATCGTAGAGTCTGACGATGTTCACATGCTTCAGTTCCTTCATGAGTGAGATCTCCCGAATAGCGGTGGATGGTGTGCCTTCCTCAGCATCGAGATGAATTTCCTTGAGAGCAACTATTTCATTTGTCGTTCTTGATCGTCCCTATGGCGTGCATTGGGTGAAAATCACCATGAGGTCCCAATGCTGGACATACCTTATAAACAGTTGCATAGGTTCCCTCGCCTAAAGTATTGACAAGTTAGAAACAGGGAAGCGGCAATATTACCATAACACCAGCCTAGTTTCTCGAGCTGTTGCAGTCAGGATGAGGAGTTTGATTACAGAAAGTTGAGACGTACTTGGATATAGTTCATAAGTGGTTAAAGGTTCAAGTAGAGTACAGAAACGATATTGAATGACAAAAGGCGAATGATTCGTAGACCAATGAAAAGAGATGGTGGCGGGATAAGGTTTCGACGGTGGGGACCTTAGATGGTGGTGGTATGAGCGAAAGAGGGCACTGAGCAGTTTACGCGCCCGGCGTTGATGATGACTTTCCTGCCCGAGTCCTCGGACGGGACGGACGAGATTTATTTAAATGAGGCACGTGATTTTAGAAAATTTTGAAGCGCGACCTCCCAAGTCTTTGGTGAACGCCGTCAACGATGCCCTCGACAGAAAAATCCAAGAAAAATCAGAGTAAATCCTCGCGAAATCGACCTCCGACAACCTCCACCATCTCCCAACCTTCGTCGTCTCTTTCTTCTCTTTCATCATTTTCTCGTCGCGCCAATTTCTTCGCTTATTTATCTGTCGCTGTAGACAAACACCGTCTTTCCGTGTTCAGTACAACCACAGGAAAGTCTCTGGCAGAGCATGCTGTTCAATCGGCTAGGGTCTCGTCCTTGTCTTGGTGCACGCTTGATTTGGTTCAAAAATCTCAGGACTCCGAACTACCAGTCAAGAAAAAGCGAAGAAAAGGCCAGGTCGGCGAGGATGCACAAAAACAATTGATTGAGGTTGTTTCGTTAGGCTTGACGAATGGATCTGTCGTGTTTTTCTCCCCAAATCATGGTGAAGTAATGTGGACTCTAGTACATCCTTCCAGCACCGCTTCGATTTTATCGGTTGTGTCGGGCGATGAGGCAGGAAGCATATGGACATCTGGTGCGGATGGTGTCGTTCGACTGTGGAATGTCCACGAAAATGACCTCTTGGGTAGTTTCAAAACCGATGATCGAATACCTTACTCTTCCATGGCGCTTCGACACTCAACGGACAACGGCTTTCCAGAGATGCTGGTAGCCAACCATTCCATAAAACTGTTTCCGACAGATCTCAAAGTATCTCAGAAACCCAAGGAGGTGTCGTCATTCCCTGGTCATGCCTCTTCGATTCGAACTCTTCAATGGGACAAATCCCAGTCCCCGGCGAAACGATTCCTGTCTGTGGCGGAAGGTGATCGTGTCATATCGTTGTGGCAAGTTTCCGAAAATAGCATAGACGGCAGTACGATTGCCTCTGTTCAGCTCGACTCAGATGCGCGTGCCGCAGCTTTTCTCAACTCCAGCACTGAAAAACAAACCCTGCTCACACTTGCTGCCTCGGGGAGAATCAATGTCTATCCCATACCAGACGAGCTACTCCCCCACAAAATCTCCTCACTCGTTCCTCAATCCACTATATCACCTCCTGTTCAGGATAGTTCTTTGGATGCACCGGTAGTATCCGCAGCGTTTGTAGAGGAAATGCGTTCTGTCCGTGTGGCGCGTCTGATTGGTGGGGCTCGGCCCGTTTTCGATACTATTGTATGCGGCCCCTCAAATCCAGCAATTGACTTCTGACGCTCCTCCACAGCGGTATCAAGACGAGAATGGGAACTTCATACCAGAAATAACGCTCGATAGTGTGAAACATGCAATAGTTACCGAGACCGCTTCGGTTAGTCGCTTTTGCCAATTCGTAGGATTAACTCTGAACCCCTCTTTAGGGTCCTCTGAATAGACGTTATGGGGAATCATCAAATGTGACTGTCGTCTCCGGAGTACAGCTCGGGCAAAACGAGGAGATAGATGCTTTCGAACTTGAGGATCGTGACAACGCACTTGACGTTGACCTTGCAGAGCTCAGTTTAGGACAAAGATTAACAGCTATGACCGGTGTGGATGCCTTACAGGAAGATGACAGTGCCGACGAAGATGATGCCAACCAACAATCCAGAAAGCAGAAGGGCAAACGCATACAGAAAGAACTCAGCTTGGTTCCAGCGGCTTCACTGACGCGTACTCTGATTCAGGCGCTGCACTCGTCAGATTCTAAATTACTGGAGACATGCCTCGCTCATTCTGATGCAGCTCTCATTCGAAATACCGTGCGACGACTGCCTCCGCAACTTGCCGTTCCTTTACTCGCCGCATGTGTGGAGAGACTCGGGCGAGGGGCAAGGGGCGGAAATATGAAAGGAGGGGGTGGTGGTGCCAGTTCCCAACGAGGAACAAGCTTGATTACCTGGGTGAAGGTGGTACTTTCCGTCCACAGCGGCCATATGATGACTGTATGCTTCTCTCTCTCTCCCAGATTCAAGGGAATTAAAGACTTTTTCAGATGCCAGATCTGGTGGCGCGTCTTTCAGGCCTCCATTCTACACTGACTAGTCGCTTGGCTTTGCAAGAGAGTTTGCTATCTCTTAGCGGTCGGTTGGATATGGT
The DNA here is from genome assembly GCA_014904975.1 of Marasmius fiardii PR-910. Lineage (NCBI taxonomy): Eukaryota > Fungi > Basidiomycota > Agaricomycetes > Agaricales > Marasmiaceae > Marasmius > Marasmius fiardii. The sequence goes on from MU127864.1 coordinate 41,920, forward strand.
TCTTTCCCAGATAGAGATGCGGAGGTCTGCAGGTCCATCTGCATACGCGATGCGGAAACAGCCGAACACCCAAAAAGAGGAGAAGAGGCGCTACGTTGAAGGAGAAAGTGAGGAAGAGGATGCACGAATGGACGTAGAGGTTGAAGTGGAGAGTGATGAGGAAGGCAGTATTGAAGATGTTGAACTGGGAGGGGACAGCGAAGAGTCAGAAGAGTCAGAAGATGATGATGATGAGGAAGAGGACGAGGAAGATGATGATGATAATGTAGAGCCCACCATGAACGGGTTTCTTGACGATGAGGCCGAAGAGGAATTTACGGACGAGGAAGATGAAAGCGAGTAACCAGCTATGAAGCCTAGTATGCCCGGCCTGGCTAATTTACTCGCGTATCTGTTGATGCATTTCATAACATGTTTTACTTCTCTTTCGAGATTGCACATGAAGTCCACTTATCTCCGACTCAGATTGTCAGTTTTTGCGCCTTTGTTTAGTTCGGTAAGTTGCGAGGTTGTCGAGATACTACCCGAGTCAGAAGACTCGTTCGGAATTGCTCTCGGAGTCTTACGCGAGGAGTCCCTCGATGGGGGCGAACGAAAATCCTGGATCCTCCCCATCTTGACTTTGCTGCACCTTTCTTATTAGCTTACAGATTTGCAACGTACATATTCCTCTATTCCTTGGCCCCAAGTTCCCCGCTATCGCCGTATTCTCTCATCTCAGGCTTTTGACTCGGAATTTCACCCGCATTTGTGCCTGCTTTATTCCGTTTTCTGGCGAACAGGTTTGAAGCTTGAGCGGCAGGTGCCGGTGAGCCGCAGCGCTTGCCGTCGATTTTCTTCTCATTTCTTTCCTGGAGCTTTTTTGACTAAATCCAGCTATTCATGTTGCCAGTTCTGAGCCCATGTTAATGGTAACTTCTCTTCCTCAACGTTCAACATTCGACTCCCGTCGCCTTACAGTTATAACTCACTTGCGCGGTCGACATCTCATCTGGAAATGTGGCATTAATGTGGACGACGCTAAGCTTAAGCAGCAACCAAAAAGTAGGGGCCGAAGGTTAATATACACAGAGAGACGTTGTCTCCCAGAGTCTCGATGACATGGGCGTTATAATAAAATAATCTGACATGGTCCTCATTCGAAATACCTGGGGCAATATATTAACTTTGCGACTAGACCCACGCCCTCAACATATTGATTACATGGGTGATAAATCAAGGGTTCCGTTTACAGTGGGCGTGGTGTTATGACGACTCCAGGTGACTATCAAAGCACCTCGGGCTATATAAGATACGCGTTCTTGCGTATACTGAAGCAAGTGGTACAATATCCGCCTCCATCAGAGTACCCGTATGGCCAAGGACACTGCACTTCTTGGTCAAGCTGTGGAGGAGATTAACATAGCCATTTGTTTGCACCTCCTTTGGGTATTGTCACCAGAGACGCTGATCAAGCAGCGCTTCAGCCTCCGCCACCCAACAGATTCCACTATACTATTCATAATACTTATAAGCCCCGACATCTCATAGACAACACGAGTCGACGCTGGAATATGGGGTCGGTACACTATCCCTCTGTGAACAGCGTCGAGTTTTGCTCATAATTCTTGTGGCTAAACCTCGATGACATCCTGTAGCGCTTTGTCATGACCAGAAATGGACCGCAGGCGCTTGATATCTTTCAATTACCTACAATATTAATCGTGAAGATCATTCTGTTACATTCCTCGGTCAAGACAGTGACACTATCGTCGTTTCCCTAGACGATTCAGCTTAAATTACAGTCGGTGTGTGAGCACACAAAAGGCGCGCAAGGCAGTATCAATACTGGCTCCTTCGTATGTACATGGGTCGGAGTTTCCAGTTGCAGTCCTCCTATTCCTATTTGCTGAGGTTCTAGTACCTAGCTCCTAGCCGTCAATTGCCATTTCGTTAACGGTCGGTTTGTACAAAATCATGACTGTGCAATTCGGTTTGTTGGTAATGACTTGAAAGAGGGAGTACTTGATTAGACCGAACGCGGCGTGTCTTGCGGACCTAAGTTGTTCAGCAATCAGACATATGTTCAAAGCCATGGGTCCCTGGCCCACCTTTTTGCTTTGACTTATTGCTTCAGTTTTCCTTCGACGGCGCTTCCCATTCTTGTTCTTCCCCTCGCGGTCTTCTTCCTCCAGAGGTGTGAGGTCGCTCTCCTCTTCCTCCTCGACGCGCTACAAAAATCACATGGGAATCAGCAATCAGGGGGACAGCAAGTTGACCTTACATTCTGGGGATACATCATGATCTGAAGCTCAGAAACGTATGCTGATGTCCGACCACCTACAGTAACCCACTTGATGGAAGCGGGATCTCCATTAGGCTGAATACATAGGCTTTTTAGCCACTGTCCTTTGAGACGGATAGGGACTAATAGTGACTCGCCAATTTGAGGTTGTGAGCCTTTTTCCCTTTGCCCTAATAATATATGATTTCAAATCTTATTGAAAGAAAGGGGGGAGAAATTACCCAGCGGTGATTGAACAGCCAGTTTTCAGGGAACTTTGAGGCGTCTGCATCCACTGCTATCGCCGCCTGACAAATATTTTCCAAATGTTGATGAAGCGATCGGAGTTGTTCGGGTGAGAGAGTGTTGCATCTTTGTTCGGGATGAATTCGAGAATGATAGAGGACTTCATCTTGTGATGATTGAATTGAGAATCAAAATTTCTAAGTAGTGAAACTATCTTACCTGCCACCCAGTTTCCTACACCAGCACTGAAAGATTGATCTAATAAGAGAGATTTGATGGGACATGAGCGCTTCAGGACGAGGGGTGAAAAGTCGTCCAGTGATGGCATGGTTAGAACTGGGTCGAAGCCAAGGTCGGAAATTGGGGGTTCGGTGGTGGGTGAGGCGCGTAAACGTACGCGACCGAGCCTACGAGCATCTAAGAAAGCTAGTTCTGTGATTTCTCTCGTACTCGGATCTTCCAGATGTAGATTGAACTTTAAAGCTGTGAGTGGGTGATGAGATTTGTGATGAAATCTTTGATTACAAACCTTCATGAAACGGGGTGGCCAAACGTTGGAAGTCTTTTTTGGAGACTCTTTGTAGTACATGGGTTGTTCCCCCTTGACCTTTTGCAGTTGAAGGGGTCAGTACAGATGACTGGAGATGTCGGACAAGGCTTTCTCACCTGAAGCATGCCAGTCATCCCAAAATGGAGAACGGGCATTCTCCCCTCGCCATCGAGGGTAATGTAAAAGACTTTTCCTGGAAAACATGATGAGAAAGCAAGGACACGGACCGATTCACCTACCATATCGATCCACACTGGTGATTGTTCTGCCTATTAGCTCCGTCGTCTGTAAGTGAAGGCATAAGCACACCGAGAGAGCAAGTCCCAAGTTATCTTCCTCACGAATTCCTCAGAAGAAGTTCCAGAAAACACAATAGTATCCTCGGCAGCCTCCACTCGAACAACCTTCTTCCCGAGAGCCACTCTTCTAATCAAATTCACGGCACGTTCGACCTCTAGCAGGGACGTTGAAATTGATAATTGAATCAAAATGAAGCCACTTGCCTGGTAATTCAGGCATGAAAGCTGGGATTATGAATGCGAAAGACACGGCCTTGACAGATACTGACAGCTATAACGCAAATTCTGGATCCCGCGTTGCAGGGACCCGGACTCGGACGCACGGGACGGGGATTTTCACATTTTATCGCCACGTGGGGAATTCTGACTTTGCGGATTTGCTGAGAATTTCGATCAGGAAACGCACGGACCCCTTCTCTTGAGGCTCAACGCTCGTTTGTCCTTTGCAAACTCCTCTTTCCTTCCTTTCTCTATACCCTTTTCCCTTAGTTCTTTCCATTCTTACCCCCTTCGTGATTCATTCCAACAATCATACTAGACGTCCACGCAGCATTACTTATCTGTAGTGGCGTCGTGGAGTCCCTCAACTCGTCAATAGGTCCCTCGACGCTGGCCATTTACCTATCAAGCCACATTTCTGGTGTATCATCTCGCTGTAATGGACCCCGGTGAACTTTCGCGATGGACACGGTTTGCAGCGAAGGGTGGTATTGGAAAGTGTACCGCGCTACACGACTGCATTGCAGAGGGAGAACAGGATTTGATGTTCGAGAAAGACGATGAGATTACCGTCTTGATGCAGATACCTGACCTTGACGGTGTCTATCTGGTGAGTCTTTCTGTTGAATGCTGTATTGCTCAAAAATTTTACCTCTATACAAGGGCTATTGCGAAGGTGTCATCGGTCGCTTCCAAGGTGTTGATGTCCACTTTCACTCAAAGCTGAAGAAGCCAGTCATGACCAAAAGGTCCTCGGTTGTACAAGCAAAATCGCCTACACCAACTTTGGCCCCTCCGACCCCAACACTACCCCCGTCCCCGTCAGTACCCGCAGTTCGGGCTCCTTATGCTTCCTCACTCGTGACACCACCTAGTCCAAGAAATCTCATGTCTTCGTCTCCCCCACCCATACAAGTTTACCAGCCGCCATCGCGTCGCACCTCCGCCAGGGCAGGAATACCGGAGCAAAATCATACCACCGAAGAACGGTACCTGGAAAAGGAACCATCATCATCGAAATCGCCAGCCAACCCCATTCTCAATACTAGTCCGAAATTTATTCCCACTGGACCTGATGCACTTACCGATGGGTCGCTTTCTGAAGCACTACCCGCAAGTACCGGTTTGCGTCCAATTCCCTCCCCTTCGGTTCCTCTTTCCGACACTTCAAGTTCGCCGCCAGGTCAGGGACCAGGAGGGGTGTTCCTGACCTTCAAATTTCCTCCTGGATCCGCTTCAGCGACCTCACCACCTGAAAAAAGCAAAAAAGAAGTTGCGCTGGAGCGAAAGTTATCGGTTGACCCTGGGATGAGTGCAAACGAGGTACCAAATCAGTGGGCGAGACAAGAAGTAGGGGCTTCATTGGCAGAAAAGTTGAAAGAGCCAGATGTTGCGGAGCTTCATTCGCGCCAATCCCGAACATCTCCTAATCTTGGGTATGGCAGTTCTTCTGAAGATGAAGAGTTCGATTTCGGAAAGAGCGGCACAAGATTATCGACTGTGTCTTATGCCTCAGACGATGGTCAAGTGGGTATCGGATTATCTTTAATGGGTGCTCTAGCGGGAAGTGACTCGGATTCTGAAGATGATGTCGACGTGTTAGGAAGAAGGAAGGGTACCGTTCGAGCTGGTATATCATTCGAATCGGATGAGGATGAGGACACGATTGAAAGTGGTACCCAGGCGGGCTCAACATCAACGCACACAGACCACACTCAGCGTGCATCAGAAGCTTCCAAAACGCAAGATAGTCCGCCTTCGATGTTGGATGGCAAAGATGGAAAGGTCACTCAAGCTGCCTCTGTCGCAGTCCCTCCCCGGTCAGATTCTCTACGTTTTCGCCGAAACGAGTCGCTCTCCATCAAAAATCCCAATTCTTCTATATATACTTCCTCAGCTCAGCTTTCGCGAGAATCCTCCTCGCTTTCGCCGACAGACCAATCTTCCGACCATAATCGGTCCCCCCACCCTTCCGATGGTGATCTTTCGCCTCACTCTTTTGACGGAGATGACTGGGAAGGGGCGTCTGATATCTATGACAACTACCGATATTCCAGACATTCGCGATACTCGCGATTATCTGTGGCGAACTCTAATCGATTCTCTGGAGTATCAATTATCAGTACTAAAGTAAGTTTTTGAGGTGTCTGACGTGTCATCACACTAAGTGGAAAACGCGTGGACAGGGCCATCGGCAGATGCCCCCTACATCGACCATGCCAGCTTTGCCTCCTGCGGCTGCAGGATCGCCGACCAGCCTCGCCTTCTCACCTGGCGTCACAACCCCAGCTAGTCCCAATCCGGTGCTAGGTGGACATAAGGAGAGCGTGGAAAGAGACGACTCGCCCGTAGACCCAAGCGTGTCGTCTTCGTCGAACTTGACAACTTTCGGCAATATACCTGCCGCCGAGCCTCTTCGTGTAACACCAGGCGCGTCCGGATCACTTAGCGGTGGAATTCTCATATCGATGACAACTGTCGTTGAATCCGATACTGAAGACCCTGTGCGAAACGCAAACCAAACGGCATCTCATGTACGACCCAAGTCTGTCGCCTCAACAATCGACTCGAGTTATTCACACGATTCCGAGGCTCAAGATTCACCTCTGCATCAACCGTCATCTGGTATGTCTTTGTTTATACAAGACATTAAAGTAAGTACAGCTGACAGGGAAAAACTGTTTAGTCTCCGCCGCATCAACATTGCCCTCTTCTGAGGAACCGGTCCTTTCGAAACCGTCGCATCTCTCGATGCTAGAAGCGAACGCGGCATCCTTCCTCCGACCCGAGAATGCCGGCTTGTGGCAAACTACCGAAAAGTTGAAAATTCTCAAGACACCTTCACCATCACAGGAGACTTTCCCTCCCGCATCTAATGATACTACTGTCAAAAACTCTAGCAGTAACATCATTCTAGGCTCGTCAGAGGAGGAGTCGATCGTGGTCGTTGCTCCAGACAATTCGGGCAGCGTTACCAAGTCAAGTCAAGAAGCGCCCATACCATCCATACCTACAAATTCTCCTCCAAGAGCGAAAGAACCAAAAAGTCGACCCACCCCTCTAAGCCTCCTTTCCACCACAACCGAACTCCCTGGGGCCTCCCCTCTACTACATACTCGGTGGGGAAGTCCCGTGAGTTCAACAGGTATGAGCTCAGCTAGCATCAGCATTTACGATGATAGCGGGAGTCTGTTGTCAAAGGCGCTTCGCGACTCTGGTTTGAGTTCTCCAGAAATGCCTAATTCCGGAGGTCCTTCTGGATCCGTTCGCATGGCCCCGGCCATCCGAGAACAGCTAGAAAAGGAAGGGACGCAAGGGACTTATTCGACGACTGGATTTACTAACAGGCATAGTAGTATGCCCTTAGTTGTTGAAGACGATGAAGAACTTCCGTCTCACGCAAAAAATCATGATTCTAAGGACTTCGAAGCTGAAGGGAATACAACGTTAGATATAGAAAGAGGCGACAACGACATCAGTTTAGTCTCAGATAGCGCCTATACCCGTCGTGTTTTGGATGGTTTGAAAGACGAATCTTTTGCTGAATCTAGCAGTCAAAAAACAGGTTTGACTGCTTTAGGAAAATTAGTCACTTCCACCGGTACCCATTACGAGGATGGTAGAAGTCACACTCCGTCGCCAACCCCTCTTGTTGTCCAAGCCTCTCCGTCTTCCCCTTCCTCTGTCCATGGTTCACCGGTTTCCCCGACTGTGTCGTCCCATTCGGCAGGTCCGCCTTCACCTTCCCCATCAGCATTCCCGATACCGCCTACACACCAAGGCGATCTGGCTCCCGTCAGCCCTGCTTTATCTCCCAATCCTGCTCACCTGAGGCCTCAAGTCGTGGGTGACGGTGAGCGGAGAAGTCTGTTCCTTCCCCATCCAAACGCTCCCAAACCTCCAAGCGTTGGACCTGGATTGGGTCCTATGGGACCACTGTACCAGGGTGGAAACAATCTTCAGCAACCGGCTTACAATGTAGCCTCAAACCGCATAGACCCCAAGAAAATTGCCATTCACGTGCTTCGACTTGCGTTGTCTGTACCACCGCCACCTCCTAACCTGCTACCTCCTCCTTCTTCCGCACCGATACGAGGAAAAGATGGCAAGCCAGTTCCCACTCCCCCAGCACCTCCACCCCCTAGAGGGCCAACAATTTACGCGCGAGTTGATGTTGACCTTGCAAGTGCGGATGGACCGGTTCCTATTTCATTTGGTACTGAGCCAATGGGTCCACCTCCATTACCAGGCCCACCTCCACTTCCAGACAATTACAACAAGACAACGACCGGCTCACCTCATATAGTTGCACCTTCTCCTCGTGTAGCACCTTCTCCATTGCGATTAGGCTCCCCCGCACAACCTGAGATATTGAGACAGACATCAGTAATGAAAGATATCGGACTTTCTGTACCGCGATCACCCCTGGCACCTCCCTCCCCACTCAAGGATGTACCGTTCTTCGATCCTAATGGCCCTCAAGTTGGGCGATCAGGTTCTTCATCCCCACGAACTCAGCCTGGTGGACAAGGTCTGCTTGGACGAAGTGCGACCGCATCTGCAGCTATTCCGAGCACTAACCCGCCCTCAAGCAGTAGTGGATTGTTCGTGCCGCCACGCGCTCCTCCGGTGAGATCGTCTTCAGATGGCGAGTCGGGACCCCCACCCAATTTGCACGGAATCAGTGCCAATTCCGCGATACATGCTCCAATTCCGCGAGCTAATTTCATGCCTCAAGTTAATGCGCTTGGAATGAGGCCACGTTCCAGAAGTTTCTCAGCATTTAATTCCCCGCCTATTGCGAACAGGGGAAATGCCTTCAGGTAACGTTTTGTCTCAACTGACTTATAAGTAATCTGACGTTGATTGCGTAGAGATGACTCGGGATTTGGCCGAGCGTATGAACTGTCTACTTCTGGATCGCCATTGAAACCTGTTACTGCTTCTGAAGTCCCTTCAGTCCGTCCTTTGACTAAATCAATGTCAACGCCAAAGTTCCACGTTCCTTCGCCGCTCTCCCTTCAAAACAATAACAAGGTTGGATCCAGTAGTCTGGGAGTTTCCAGCCCACTCGCATCATCTCCATCTACTGCTTCTCCTCCTCAAGCGAGCCCAACAATGCCCAAAATCCCTGTCTCCCCGAATAAACCAAATGGAACTCGCATACGTAAAGTAACTTCGGTGACATCGCTTGAGAGTGCGGCTAGTTCGTATAGTACAGTAGCTGAATCTTCTCCTCCCCCTTCGCCCATTACTCAACGGATGCCGCACAAACCGTCTTTCCAGTCAATGGATGGTGCAGCTGCAGTCGCCGCCGGTACGAATTCCCGGCCACTCGATATGCCTCCCATACCGATTGGAGGTACGGTCGTGGGAGGGTCTTCAGATCCGGAGACCAGCTCTGTTCTAAGTGCTCGCTCACAGGCTGTATCTCCGCCACCGTTTGGCCGAAGGGCGTCTCTCCGTTCAAAACTGTCACTGCCCAATATGCGTAGGAGCTCTGGTCGACATGATAGTATGAATTCTGGTCCCCGGCCCTTTCCCAGTCAGGAAAGCAACCAGACTGTCCAAGTTGAAGACATGGACTTTGAGCTTATCAAGCCCAATGTACCGTTTCAGAGCTTGAGTAGAAGAGACAGTGAAGACTCTTCGATAGGTCGTCCAGGGAGTGTGGATCGGACGGACCAATTACGGCCGGAGAGTCCGGCTTTCTCGATTGCTTCTTCAGCGTCACGTCTAACGACGGGGTTACCCTCCGACTCTGCTGCCATCCGGGCCAGGGCTACCAGTAAAGCTTCAGATACGGAAGCTTCGATGGAATCTCATCGACAACGTGAATTGAAATGGGTATCTGTGATGTCGAGTGTTCCACCATCGCAATCGAGAAAGACGAAGAAAGTCAGAAAGCTGATTGGAGAAGGTGTTCCTGCGTCTGTGAGGTACCTCGTGTGGTCTCATCTAACGGACTGTAAAGCGAAAAATGTTCCCGGAGTCTATGCTTCCTTTGGGAAAAGGGCTCGAGTAGCGGCTTTCAAAGACATCGAGGGCGATGTGAGACGATGTTTTGCGGAGCACCCGCATTTGCAGAGTACGCAGGGACCTGTGATGGCACTGTTACAGGCTTACCTTACGATGGTTCCGGATGTGCCGTACACAACAGGTAAGTTTTGATCGCTGCTTCTGTTCAGCGTTTCAGTGCCGAAGAAGTGCTCTCCGTAGGTTTAACCCTCATTGCTGGTCACTTGTTACTTTTGGCACCTGAGGAAGACGCGTTCTGGATTTTTGTCACCATAATGGATTCTAATCTACGACCTTATTTTGCTTCCTCGTCGACACAGATGGAAGTCGACGCTGCGTTGTTCAGCCGGGCCTTGGAAGCTAATGATCCCCCGCTGGCCAAAAAACTCTTGATGGACATGAGCATGAATCCGACTCATATCTGTGGACCCTGGTATGTCCCTGATGTTACTTCGAAGTCTGAACTGCGTAATAACCATCGGCTGAGTCCAGGTTTACGACCTTGTTCGTTGGAAGTTTGCCCACGGATTACATCAACCGAGTGTGGGATTTCTTCTTGTACGAAGGTGAGCGGTCCATTGTAATCTCGTTGTCTATTTCCAATCTAGTCACACAGGGGTTCCGTTCCTCATCCGCGTTGGCCTCGCTATTGTATATTGTTGTCGTCGTGCTCTTCTCGACGCAACTAACGAGGAGACGGCGCTCAATTACTTGAGGTACCCATTACCAAACTGGTTGCCGCCTTCGGCCGACGCGTTCATCACTCTTGCACTTTCGTTCAAGGTGAAGGACGACGACGTCCGCAAGCAGCGGATCAAGATGGAAGCTCAGGTAAAACGCCAAGCTCAACAGGCACCGAGGTCGACTGGTGGTGCTATCTCCTTCCCTCGGAATTGATGATGCAGATGTGTATGATTTACGGTTTTTTTTTATTTCATATTTTTTTTTTTTTTTTTGTATCTATATGACGCTGTCGACTGCACATATCATACACCGTTACCATCAACATAGATACCTATATTTGCATCTTGAACGGCTCGCTTATGTAAATAAATCTCCCGCCCTGGGCGCCCATCTATTGAGCGGTGCGCGCTTCAGCGCTAGCGAAGTTAAATGTTCACTGGCGCTCAGTTACTCCCTCTCTTTCCCCAACGACCACGTCCGTCGTCGTCGTCGCCGTCTTCCCAGCCCATTCTCAGGCTCTTTTACATTCCCTTTTAACGGCTGCACTATGAGCAGCATCCTCGAGGAACATTACGGTTACCCCTCTCCTCCCTCTTCCAATCACCCTTCTCCTCAAATCACCGAAAATATTCGTCAACTCGACCTTGCCTACCAACGAGTCCGTCAGCTCAGAAGAGACATACTACAAACTTACGTCTCTCGAAGTCGAGACAACTCCATGGGTCCACCTCACGAAGCTCTCCTCCTCAGCGGCGGTCAAGGACAAGGTGGAAACGAGCACCAGAATGCCGACTTACCTCCTTCGCAGAGACTTCGTTCACCAGTCCCCCCAGAAGTCATGGAACGGCTGAGGCAGTTTGAGACGCACCAGGTAGAGTCGGAGAGCGGTCGACATTCCCTTCGATTGAATACAACCTATCCCAATCTGGATGAACCGTCGACGCAAACTTCCACCTTAGAGTCTCCTCGGCCATCCCAACCTCCTTTGTTGAGGTTGCGACCATCCAGTTTGCATCTACCACCCAGCCCCATAAGCCCCATAAGCCCTCCCCGACAACCTCTTCTTCCCCCACGGACCCTTGAGCCGCCTTCACACACACCACGGTGGACAAGTATCTCCGATGATCCTCATACACTCCTCGGCAGACGTGTTGCCGCGGTCATGAGAACCGTGGAAAATCGCACATCCACGACAACTCAGACTCCTAACCCAAATCCAGAGCCTACTCGCCGTACCATACCGGGCCTGTTTCACCAAGACTTGGACCACAGTGTCCTCTCTATTTCTCGTCATCACCGCTCAGAACCGTCTTCTGCTGCTTTCCGGGAGGGTCCACGCACAGAAACAGATGCCAGGTCGCCCGCACCGTTACGTACCGTACCACGAAGGGCGAGAACTATCCGTGGAGACAATACTCGGCAAAATTCCAGTTCGAGATTGTCAACTCTTTCCAACTTTTCTGGTATTCACGGTCTTCCAACACCGACAAGCACACTTCCTCATTCTCTTATCCTCTTTGAAGAACCTCAAAGTTATGAGTCGAGGCCTGAGACAGGCCATGGTCAGTCTGAAGAGAGGATGGAGTCTATTGACGAAGAAAATCCTGAGCGACGGTATCATCGGAATGAGATTGTTCACGGGCTTGGTCTTAGCATCGATTGGGATTCTGCGAGTCGGCGAGGTAGTTATCCTGAAGCGACTTTTGACCCGGATTATCATCAACGGAGGGTGATACGATACCCAGAAGACGTAGTACCTCCTTCCAACGGTTCGTTTACTTAATTATTGAGAAACGTTCGGTTACACTGATTCATCATACGTAACAGTGATTCGCCTCAACGCAGATGGAGACGAGATTTCTGTTGAAGAACCAAACCACTGGCCTAGGTGGATTCAAAACCCAGTTGATAGAGGGAGTCTGCCCACAGCGGAGGACCTGCAGTCTAATCATCATAGACCGAGTCGAATAGTGATTCTTCCTGATGGTCGAGAAGAAACTTGGCCCTCTGTTACAATGGAAGCGTTCTATCCTGAACGGATAGTCATTGGGAAAACAACCCCGTTTTCTCCGGATCCTTTACCCATGCCTCTCCCCGATGAGGCTACGCCTTCCCCTGGTTTGCTCGTAACAAGGGAGACCTGCTTGATTGCCCATTGAGTTACGGATGGTCAGCTTTTCTTGTTCTTATGAGATTATTTATTTATTTTTGTACGCATATACATGATACTTGTACTTTGCATCCAGTCATTTGAATTTTTGTGGCATGTAGTATATCTTTCCTCCTTTCCGCATATCTTATATTTACCAAGTATCTTAAGCTACCCAATTTTTGGTTTACTGCTGTACTTTTTGCGATATGAATGATATTTGTGATTCTGTTAAAGTCGTCTCCGATGATCCCAGTCACATATCTACTCCCTTCTGTGGTTTTGGGCGAGCTCCTTGCGCTTGCTTCTTGGCGCCATTGGCGTTCTGTGCTTTGGCGCCGTTATCTGCATTCGGAGCATCGTCTTTGATGGTGAACTGGGGATTTTGAAGTCAGAATTAGAGAAAGGCATCATATATCAGACATACATATATCATATCGTCCAGTGATCCATGTTGTGCGACGGCTACAAGAACGGGCTGATGGTTCGCAGCTGCGTTGATGGAAGCGAGTCTGTAAAAGCCGGCGGGGAGACCGCCCGTGACTTCGAGTGATGCTACACCGTTGTCGGTTGGAGCGTTGAGACCCTGAAAGTGAAGATGTTGGATTTTGTGAACGTTGTAAGAGGGACTTGCGCACCTTGAAAAAGGCAGGGACCCTTGGATCCGTAGGTACCTTGGAGTCAAGGGAGGGGAGCTTGTCAACTGTGATGTGAGAATGTCCGATAATAATTCCTTGATCGTTCAGCGTTTGGGGTGCTGCGAAGTAGTTTGTGTTTGGATTCACAAAGTTGCCTGGCCAGTGAGGAGTCAGAAAAATTTGTTCTGGGTTATGTTATGAACTGGATGTACCCATCTGGAGGTTGGCAACGGCCATGTCAATGGTAAAGGTTGTATTGGTCTTTAAGACTACGCCGTTTGTTGGGAAAATAAACTTGCTGCTGGGCATCCGGTTGGCGTTGGGGATGAGTCCCATAGGAACGGGGTTACATGATGTGCTACCGTCCTTGAACTGCTTCCCATCTATAGTTGGTGGATGAGCACCTTTCTAGCGCGACTCGAGTAAGAGGCTCACCAGTGATGGTTTTACCGGCACAGAAATTGATGAAGTTGTTGGTGGAAGTGAGGGATTTGACCTCGCCACCTATGATAGAAGATTTTTTTTAATGACATTGGAGCGGTGGCCCAACATTTAGCTCACCTGAAGCTGTAAAGAAGAGGGATGAATTGGTCCTTTGCGAAGCAGATCAGACATCACTCACTGTCTCCTGGGTTTTTAAATCCTTGAGCGATGACTCTTGGATCGAGTGTGAGCGAGGTCTGGGGATCGTTAGTCTGTCCTTGGCCCGTGTTCCCTCCGGCGTTGTTTTGCGTTGCTGTTTTGGCGGGCTGAGGTTGGGCAGTCTTTGCCGGACGAGGTCTCTGACCGATTCGACCCTTTCTGCCGCCTCCACGTTGGGGCATGGCGGAAGCTGCAGCCACAAAAAAGAGGAGAAGGAGTTGATATCGCATGGTTAAAGAAGAAGAAAAAAAGGAATGGAGAGAGAAAAGAGCAGTATCAAACCGCTAGTGATTAAGACCAATCAACGGTCAGGAAGAGGATAAAAATCGAGAATCTGAAGGTCGATGACATTTATACTGAGGTATACAAGCCACGTAAAAGCACGCTGATGAGGCCGATGGACGTTGGTTGCGGTGCGCCTCCCGTCAATCCAGGAGGGCGTTTTTTGCCATAGTTTCATACGCTGTGGTTGCAGCCATAATTGGCGTGAGAATGTATTATATAATCAACCACCTCTATCTCCCACGAGTCGGACTCAACACTCATCAACGCGCTCTTCTTCATCGCCTTCCGTCGTTTTCTATACCCGTCTTGACGGTCGGTTTGTGAGATGAAAGGAACTTTCCTCTTATCTAGGGTGGTGACATCTCTCATGGATGGGGCACCCCAGGAGATGACCGAGGTGGTTTTGCGTGTTAGAGCGAGGCAAGTACTCGACGTTGGGATATCAGTTCTAATATCTTTCACCTCTAGTGGATATATGAACCTAGATAACGTCGGATATCAGAAATAAATCATCCTATGCCATGGGAATGAAACCCGAAAGCACCAACTAGGATACCACAGCCTTTTGTCGTCGATCACTCTGAACATTCAAAGACGGCATCGTTACCTAGGAACTCCAGTGCCCATTGATAAGATGAGAATCACAACCAAGGGACCGTCGAACTTTCTATTTCACAAATGGAGAATTCGAGCTGGGCCCACAGCACCGACCGTGGTCCAACGAGAACCAGAGAACGAATTGCGAACAAAGAAGATCCGAGCTCGAGTGCAGAGTTCTGCACCTCATTGGACACACTACTTCAGTGACTCCCATCCTCCACTCACCTTCCAGCCTCATGAAGGAGATTGGGCAACGGAATATCGCCATATCCCCCGGAACATACTTAGTACATATGACGTACATAGGATTCCATCACCCGTCACTCAAATCAAGCATGAATGGATCTTTGTCGTCAACATATGTGGAACCTGGAAGGGTCAAATGTTTATTATCGCCCTCACTCCCGTTCACAACAGTATCATGATCAGATACACCGAGATAGAACGCAAGTCCCGCGTTGGCCTTGATGAAAAGCTCTTGGCCGGAAGAGGTTCGACCACCCACAAACAAAATGAATGTGTTGCGACCGGAGACGGTAGGGAGTTGATCGACGTTGCACACAGTTTTACCCCCCTGGTCATGTTTCTGTCTTGGCCTTGAAAGGGAGCGTGAGTATCTCGGGTGAAGTGGTGTCATAATATTTCCTCGGTGCAAGTTATATATGATAATCACGGAGCTTTCTGAAAACAGACAACTTTGATTGAACGGTAAGTTCTCGACCACTGCGCTGGGTCGCTACCTGCAAGCGCCTCGGTAAGTGCAATCGACACGTCGTAAACAACTTCGCTCTCCGGGACCCCGACTCGATTTCAGCTTATTCTCATTGTTGCCACTGGTGAAATCAACATCGCTGCAAGTGAGATCTTCCAACTCCCCACCCGTCGATACAACAAGATCCTCGCACAAGCTGAAAGCATATCATAGCAAGAAATCTCCCAACTTCGCTTGACTATATTTCTTCGTTTGTTGGTGGAAGAGAGGCGTCCATGATGTATGTAATGAAAATGTTACGCAGCGAGCTAGGTTGTATTGTATGTGGGGAGTGAAATGGACGCAGTGGATGGGTGTTGTTGAGGAACAACCACCGAATCTGAATAGGAAAATCCCTCAATTAGGAGGGAGTCGTCGGATGACCCATGAGCAACCTCGTTGGGCATTTTCCGGCCTGTAGAAAAAGATTTGTTTTGAATCTGGCGTCTATAAACGAGATGGAAATGAGGTTGTGTAAGTAGGCGGCACGCTGTCATCCAGAATTAACCCCGAAAGTGGTTCAGTTGCGGTAGTCCCCATTACATGGTCGAAGTCGAAGATAAAAAAAAAGTCAAATTTGAGAAAGAAACGAGATGAGGTTCAGGACAGTGGGCTACTTACAACGGAATCGATGAGGTAAGCGTATAAATGTTCCCACGTTCTCACTCGAGTGTCGATACCGTCGAATCCACCAACATCACCAAAGACGAACGTATCCCTCCGTCGTTACTGTCGCTCCCTTCATTAAAAAAATCCACGGAAATCAACACTTGTTCTCAACATCTTCAACGCTAAACTCGGTCTTCCCGAGGGGGAATTGGTGAAGAGACGTGATGATAAAGAGTATAGCAGAAGTTAAGCTATGACGATCAAGAATCTAAAGGGAATGTCAAAGGAAAGGACGGCGTTGGGGCACACACTAACTTTGGGAGTTGGAGCAACCTATTGGGTGGGTTGCCACCTGGTGTTGGTGAGTGGCAGTATGTCAAAGTTCGTTGGTTGATTGTCGTGTTTCTTTACCTCGTACATCTTATAGCCCATTCCAGGACACGCAATCTGCAATGTCAGCGACGCATCGCCGGCCCTTAGTGGTGGGATTTTACATTCAAATATTCACCTCGTTGTGTGAGTTATCGTCTTGCATTTCCTAGATCTTGTTGATATTTTCACTCTAGCTCCTCCGGTGCTCAAACTATGAACGTTAATCTCAAGCATTTTTCGAGCGACTAGATCGTACTCGGGCCACTCATCGTTGAGTTCTATGATTGCAGATGCTGTCGAGAGGAACACGGAGAAGAATAGGACGGTGAGTTGGACAACAACGGACTTACATATTTGATTTCTAGGGTCCTGAAACTTGGGAGGTCAGTCGAGAAACCGAACAGGCAAGGGCTTGAAGAATTTTAACACTTGAGATTCTATAGACATAGAGCTAGCCTCTAGGTTTTCCGGTACGATGTGATGTCGTGGTGACGGTTTGGTTCCTTGTATCGCATATCCACTTAAAATCATACATCTTCAATGACCGAGATGGAACCTGAATGCCAACTTCCGCCCTGCTGGAAGAGTCGTGCATAATGTTGCCATGAGATTGGCTGTAATCTCCGAAGTGCTCAACTCACCTCTTGCAGTACTCTTGACCTTATCCAGGCCTTCTCATGATCAATACCTCCTGCATTGCTCACTTGACCTATCGACGATGCGAGCGCCACTCCTTTTCAAGACTGCATAGCCTTCTACAGCCTTTTTCGAGCTTCCATTTTCCATCTCTGATATCGATTTCGTGCACAGGAATCTCTCATCAGCACTTATGTATCACATTGGCCTTCATCTACTTTTCATCAACATCGTTGTAGGTGAGATACTCCAACTCCCCACCCGTCGATACAACAAGAGCCTCGCACAAGCTGAAACCATATCATTGAAAGAGAAGACCGCGGTTAAGCTCAATCATGTCTCAACCTTTTCCATCTTCGCCTTTCAATTTTTTCAAGCAGCAAACAGACTCGCGCATGTTCGTTGACCGTCTGTTTGTGACGACTTCAATGATAGCCAATTGGGATCCATCTTACCCAGTCACGGTAAACAACGTCCAACTTCTTTTTTACGATCATAGTATCAACTCATTTGTTCAAAAGGTTGGCGACTACGGGGAAATAGACAGGGATACTGGCTTGTTCAAGAAACATGGAAACATTTTCACGGATAACAAGTCCAACTCAAGCCAGCTTACGAAGGGACAAGGGGCAGAGGATAATAAAGACATAAGAACCTCCCTCACCGTTGTTCAACCCGAGTTCACCTTTGGTTCCTTTGCGTACGCCCCCATGTTATTTCTCTGTTCGAAATCTAGTATCAACTCACGTCTAAAGCGACCTCGGCGGTCTGGCCGAAGCTCAAATCAAAGCCGAGTTCAAGTTCTCTAAAAAATATGGTGCTGTCCTTGTCATGTACAGGCCAGTTACGACTCGACTCGAAGGCGACCTTAAACTGCTCCTCCAGGGAGACTTCAAGCATCTCCTAGGCATGCGCCTTATCACCGAGACCAGAACATGTCAGGCATACGCACTCTACAGCTCAGCAAGACGTGCGTACAACAATGCTTTTTTCTTTCTTTCCCAACTGTGTTAGTTCGATGCTGATTTTTTCTAGAAAGTGAAACAGTTAGATTGGTCTTCAAAGCCGATGCTTCTCCTATTGGAATACCCGCAGGAATAGAACTCGATCAAGGATGGTATCGCGAGCAGGTGTCTGGTTCCTTCCGGAGTGGATCCAACAGCGACAAGGTTTTCACACCCTTCTTCCAACTTTTAACAATCAACACGAGAGGTCATTTACTACGAGAAGATCCAAAGACCCCGCAAAAACCTCGGTAAGCCTGTTGAACCTTTCCGGTCTATCCCTCAGAAAACTGACCGACCACATCGTCCATAGCTGGGAAATTTCAGCGTTACCTTGGGACTCTCTTGATGAAGACGGCGAAGAGATACCAGACGACTACGTGGGTCTTTCCCCCTTTGTATCAGCGCTTTGTTAGATACTAACTTGTACTAGGACTCTGCAGAGTCTAGTGGTAGTGATAATTTCGAACGCGGCGATTAACGAACATATTTTACGCTCAGAACAGAACGAATATTTCAAGGACATCTGTAATCTGTGTATTCACTCCCCGTAGATGGGACATGTACAGTAGCGTTAATTGAGGTTTGAAGGCTGAGGCTGTCGATACATGTTCGCGGTGAAAGGTTGAGCATCGGTGACGGTTCCTCTCCAAAGCTTGAAGTTGAATCTAAACCGCCGAGTGCGTCAGCACAGACCAACTAAAGCAAGATAAAACGATGAGTGAGCTGAACACAGGACTCGGAAGCCTGCACCCGCGAAAAGAGCTGGATCAACCGTGGTTTGATATCTAATGACCGTATCAACAGCTCCCACTCTCAACCTTCCCGGTCGAGCCCCTACTTACCATCAAGCAGACGTTCCAAATCGCAGGATGTCTCCAGCGGGAACCCAGCAATCCAAACCGGAGAGCCTCCAGGCACCTACACCTGAGTCCATGGTCCCAAGTATCCACCGCTTTCAAAGATGAAAGAACTGACTCCGTCAGAGCACGAACTTTGGGTCTTTGGACAATACCGAGGCAAGAGAATTTTTGGAAGAATTAGATGGTTTGATAGCGAGTGCTTATGATGATGAAAAAAAAAGCCAAAGAGAAACAGCTTGCAGGCGTCTATATGGCCAAGTTCCATAGAGGTTCTGGTACATACTCTCAACCGCGACGCGACGCGATCAAGACTTCAAAACTGCACTTCACCTGCCACAGCTTAGCACAACAATCTCTTGCGGTCGACACTGTTGGAGAATTGTTTATGTATGTATACGGATAGAAGAATAAAAGGAACGGTTGCCAGAGGGTCGTGAGTGCTGAGTAGGCTCAACAGAAGTTCCCATGGAGGACCGAGGACCGAGTAAACAAAGGTGCTCAAGTCGCCGGGGACCGTGCAAGGTCCTGGCCAGGATTAAAGTAAGGGGATGGCGAAGTTCAATAAACATCCTCGCAAATTGGCTGGATCCATATCGACCACCACACGCAAGTTTCTCGGCGTTCTCAAAGGTATTCGGACGTACCTTCAGTTTCAGAGCCTCGCGAGCTGGGCTACGTCTCGACTCTCGACCTCCATGTCAAGTAACAGAACTTATTTTACTGACTACTCAAAGTTGACCAGGTCGTTCGAACCTGGACAGTGTCGGGCATATCTACAGAAAAACGCGTCATTGTTAACAACTCTTGAATGCGATATGGTACCTTACTATGTTTTACAGTACAGCTTGAAAAAACTTGGTATCGAATTTATCTATCTAAGTGCGAATATCGTAAATACCAAAAGCTAGAGCCTAGTGCTTGTCTCTCATCAAATCAAAAGAAAAATGGTAGCTATGGCGGCGTGACGCGAATCAAAGAAAGTTCGTGACAGAAAAAGGCACACGAAAGGCAGAAGAAGTGAAAACCCCTCAATCCTGACATTCATTCGGCAGGAGTAGGTTGGGGTGATGGAGAGTATCCATAGAACGGGCTCTGTTGACCATTAGGCCGTAGGTGAGCTGGTAGGGTGACCGCCCCTGTTGTTGCCACAGGAGTGGTACCATTCGCAGCAGTCCAGCCATTTTGGGAGACTGTGTTTGCGACGGCTAATGTAGGCCTTTTCTGTGCAGGCGTGGAAGTTGATCCGGAGGCTGTCGAATTTTGGCTGGAACTGAAGAACGATGTATAGGACGGTACGGAAGTTGTTGGAGTGGCCGTGCCAGATGACGTACCCGCTGAGGTGCCCACTGTGTTGGTCGTGGTTGTGTTGACGGGGGGAGTATAGTTGTTGTACCAGCCGCCGGAGTAAGCGTATGGTTGGTGTCCAGTTGCGGCATATGTCTGACTAGCGGCATAATAGCTCCCTTGTTGTTGGGCTGGGTAATACGCAGTGGCGCCATGCTTGTAAGGCAAGACGTATGTTGTCGGCGACGCGGCACCTGCATTAGTTTTGCTATATTGGCTTTGTTGTACGGGTGTTTGGGCGTATGAGAAAGAAGGATAGCTATGGGGAGCTGCTGAGGAATTAGAAGCAGCCGTAGGGACGGGAGCTGCGATAGGTGCAGCGGCAGTAGTAACCCCGGTACGTATCTTGACGGTAGAATCTTCTCGTAATGCAGTGCTTCGTCCTGGAGGAAGGTTTCCGTGCCAACCAGACGTAGGAGCGAGGGGAAGTGTTCGATGAAGGGTATGAAGGGCAGTAGGTGTCAACACAAATGGCGGATATTCTCCCGTTGATGACCTCGGTCTCAAGGATGCCAAAAAAGTCAGAGTATCCAAGATGCCCTGCGCTGAATTTCAAAGGAAGAATTTATTATTTCAACGCTTCGATGGGTAAGCAACGGGAGAGCAACTCACCGATATCCCATTCCTCCGAACCTTCCTCGACTGTACTAGACCCACCGCCGTCTGCGACCAATCTCCTGTATTGAAGTTCTTGTAGCCTTTCCAGAGCTTTCCGATTTCTGTCAAGGAGTTCTTGGACCGCCAGTTCGAGTTCTAGACTTCCTAAACCCGCCTTAATCGAGTCAACCTCATGACTGGGTAAAAGCTCCTGCAACTCCTGTGCAAGATCAACCGATGGTGCTGGTTCTTTGATCTCTTCAACCTCAGCTGTATCATATTCGTCGGTTCCCGAAATAACACCATCCATTGCTCTCGATTTGTCCCGGTGTTCTGCCCACAACTTCAACCTTCGAGATTGCTCCTTGCGTTTCTCATTCTGTGCGAAATAGTGTTCGCCCAACTCCTGTCTACCAATTTCGGTACCATCCTGATCAAAAGTGGGAGCAAAACTAGAATAGGGACCGTAGTCTAAAAATGAACCCCGCGAGATACGGCGTTCGACGGGCATCTTATGAGCATGTGAAGGTAGTACTTTCGAATGATAAGAACCAAGGTTTGGTACCGATGAGAGTGGTTTCGAAGATCGAGCAGAAGGTAGTATCGCCACAAGGTCTGCATGTCCGTGGGGGAGATCTCTCAGCTCACGACTAATGTCAGACGGAATGGAAGAGTTAATGGAGGTCCAGTAATCTCCTTGGGGGAGATGCTGAACGAGGGCATAACGAGGTGAAAGGTAATGACTCGGAGGTGGTTGGGGAGGATCATCCTGTGGCGGCGTTTCGTCCGCATGGAGTCCTGAAGAGATAATAGAGTCGATTTCGCCGAAAGGGAGCTGTAGGGATTGTGTAGAAGCTTGGTTGAGAAGCGAGAGAGCCAGCTGACAAAATCTGAGTTGCTGAGCTGCTGGCTTGGATGGTGGAGCTCTAGGATGGGATGATATTGGGAGAAGCTTTTGTATCGCGGACTAGAAATTGGATGAAAACTTGTGAATAGCTCAGAGAAGAAAAGGATCGACGGACCTGCAATACAGACAGGGGATGTTCCGCACAGTCTTTCAACAAAGCCCTAAACGAAAACGACCGTGATTCATCGGATGGTAATGGGAATACACGATCCAAGAGGCCTTGAGTATCGATTCTGAAGGAAATTTACTGAGTACGATATTCAAGAGTGAAGGTGGATTGGTTACAATTCTAGTACTGCTAGTATTTTTTCAGCCTGTTGTTTCTGAATGTGAAGAGGTTGATCCATGATAACATCTTGAGATTTTGATTGTTTTGTGGGAGGCAGTTCTGTTGAGTCTTCGTCTTCAGTGCGCTTACGCTTCTTGGTGGTCGTCGAGGAAGAAACAGATGACCGTGTAGCTCTTGCCATTTTGTAACGCGACGCGGCTTCACTTACACGCCCGAGTGGGCCAACCTGTAACCTTTTTGAAACTCCGACTGAATTTTCAGTTTCCGCCCGAGCTCGTGCCTCCTTCCTCATCCTTATTTCCCTCCGTCGTCAGCGTTGCCAATGCGCGTTGCCCAGGTCTCCTCTATCCTTAGGGCAAAGCTTGGCTCCTCTCCGTCTAATGGCCATACTATTTTTCTTCCTCAAATAAGAAAGCTCGTATTTGAATATTGCGACAAATGGCCCTCATCTCACAACGCCCGAACCTACATCCTCAATCACGTAGAATCGTTAGCCCGGACGAATCCTCACGTTGAAATAGTTGTCAGGCAGCGTCCTCAAAAAGAGCCAATTATTCGCGGATTCTACCGTGCGCAGTCTGTCTATTTGCCAATTCTCTTAATTCTGACTTGCACTTCCTTAGTTAATAATAGAGACAAAGTCATTGGATTGAAAGATCTGGAAGTTACCGGAATCCAGAAAAAGGTTCAGCTACTACTCGATTCCTCCGGTGCCAAGATCAAACCTCTGAAGAAGACTGTAGAGAGTTCTACAGAGGGCGCCAGGGGCATCTGGAGTGGTCTTCATGCAGAAAGGCCTACGTTATAAGCCTTTGCGTCTTCCTCGCATCACCTCGGTACATTCGACCCTCCTAAAGTATAGCTTGCTCCAGAAGCAGAATCGTAATTCTAGAAATATCACGTGATATACCCCCGCCCTATCATCGTGTTCTACACGAGTTTGAGTCCGACGTCTCCTCCTGGTAAACCCAGGGCACTCCTTCCGGATCCTCCGCTTTCGGGGTTCGTGTAACATGTTCATTTAACTCACACGTGTGAGTCGTGAGGCTTAGGTGTCCTCCAGGAGTTTGTTTAAATACCCTGGGTGACTCATCGTTTCCTAATTACGATCCCAGCTTCCCTCCCCGTCCCTCTTCATCTGAACCTCTAGCGCACCGGAGATCGAGGAAATTATGTTCAATGTCAGTACCGCGTCTTTTTTTTGGTCGTGTGATCATTCTTTAATGCTTGACATATTTAGCACAACAATCCCTCACTTATTTCTTTCACCAGTGACGAGCTCCGATGGCTGGATGCAGACGCTCAGATTCTACAAGACTCCTCATTCTTTGACAACCCGTCCCCCACCAGCACTGTACGCCTTCTCTCTCTGCCTTTTTGTGACATAAATTGTTGAAAATCGTGATAGTACAGTCCTTTCCCTCTGTCTAGTGTCAGCAGCGACTCCTTACCGATTTCACGAACCAAAACACCGCCAAGACACCACTATCAAAGGTCGACCAAGTCTAGTAGTGCAAAGGTGGTGACACCGGCGCACCACAGCAACCGGATTTCAAGCAGCCTTGCTCCTAAGCGACCAAATCACCCGAGCCTACGTAGCGCAGCAGTAAGCTTTTTTGACCGTTAAACATGCTTTACGACTGACTTATGTCATGTAAAAGTCTACCCCGACACCGTTCTCTGCACCTTCTTTGTCCAATCGCAGCGATGTTACCTCTTCCACAGACTCGATCAGTACCCCACGATCAACGAAAAGAAGTCATTCTCCAACCACAACTCCTCCACGCTCCCCAGAATGGATATATCGACGTCCCAAGTCTCCCACTACACCTCCCACGTTCATCCGGAGACGACCGGAGGTGAATAGAAGTGCCAGCGAACCTTCCACGACACCGCAAGGTTGTTCAGTTAACTATTTCTCAGAAATTAGCTCCTCGTCTTCTTCATTGCCATCTCCCAAATTTTCTTATTCGGAAGCCCCCGAATCTCCGACTCTCTGGACCTCCTTACTCCGGCCACGGAGACGCTCAGGATCGGTGGCAAGCAAATCTTCAGTCAACACATCCGACATTCCCTCACTATGGTTTGGCGCTAATGACTGTGCTAGTCGAACAAGCCCTTCTTCAAGCTCGCGCTTTTTGAAGACCACGAAAGCTCCGTCCTCTCCTCTGCTCATTCCACCACAAGTTCCTCTTTCAAGGTCGTCGTCGCAATCGTCCATTGGCGCATGTGTTTCGAAGCATGATATACGAGTTCAACGTAATCGTTCTTCATCCGTCAGTTCGTCAATATCGTCCATTTCAACGTCGACGACCGCCACGACATCCTCTCTGCCACAGACCCCAAGCTCGCCTTCATTTTCTCCCTCCATCATGAAGAAGTTCAAACCAAATCATCAATGTATTGTCGAGGACGTTGAGCCGGAGTCAGAACCGGAAGATAAGCTGACGGCTATCGAACAGAGCATTTCTATGAGGCGGAAGAACTCGTCATCATCGTCTGATGACCCCATGCCATCGACTCCAGTCTTTTCGCAGTCTTTTACCTCACCCAAGCGCCGTTTGAAATTGGACACTAGCAGCAACAAATCTGTCAAATTCGTTGACACTCCAACTGTGCATTATGCTAGTGCAGGCTACGAGCCCGACTTTTGGCACATTCCTGGAGAATCGATGGATACGGACGACCCTATTGACACCGATCATATGGACATCGAAAACGAGGCAGATAATGCCACGGAAACGAGTCGTAATCATGCCTTGCAGGTTCCCTCTATTTCTCATCCATATGCTTACGCTCAGTCTCCTTATCGAATGGATGTTGATGAGGAGACATCCTCGTCGAAGGCAGTGCCTTCTTTACGGAACTACCGACCTGAGGATCGGGAGATGTTTTGTGTTACTCCCACGCCGGACCGTGTGAGAGAACGAGGGTTGAAGAGGATAGTGTCGAAGAGTATTAAGAGGCAACCCTCGTCTGGGTCCTCGTGGCGCCCTGTACCGTCTTCTTCACCATCAAGATCGATTACTCCACGACCAGCTATCTCACGACCTTTTGTTCTTGGGTCGGCATCCGTGGTACCTTCACATAGTTCAGAGCCTTTCGCTTCGACCCGTGGTCAGTCCCGAAGCAAGCTTGTGTCTAGCGGGATTGCGCTTAGAAGTGCACCGTCATTGGAGAGCTTCAGAAGTGTGAAGAGTAACGCGAGAAGCGTGAGAAGTTTGAGGAGTTTGAAGAGTCTTCCGGAAAGTGTGAAGAGTAGTATTGAGGTGGGAGCGAGGGAGATGAAGGACTGGTTCAAAGGTCGGATTTCGATCGGGGTTGGAGCATTATAAATGGAATATTGTCGTTCTTTTTGTCTGGACGGTATACCCTCAGAACCTTCCTTTCAATCTGGCTGGCCCTATATACCTACCTTGCCTCACCCTGTCCTTTATATGTCTGTCATTTCTGTCATGCATTCATTGGAGTTATTCTATCTTTACTTGGAGATACCACTGGGTTCTTTATTGTACTTTTTAATTAGATATTTGGGATCTGGAATTACTAGATTTATGTACCTATTTATTATCGTTGGGGATACATACACCTGTGAATTCATTCATCGTCCATTTCCAGATCACCCTCGATCCCAGCCCCTTCACCTGAATCATCAAAGACTAGTTCATTTACTGTGTCCATTTCCGCATCTCCATCTGCGTCGAGGTCTGGGTCTGGGTTCGATAGTGTCCAATCGGTTGGAACCATGGTGATTTCCAAAGCGGCGGATTCGGACTTGAAGGGTCTAGTGGGCATAGGTTCTGAAAGGGATGATTGAACTACTTCCAATACGTTATTCATCGTATCGCCCAGTCGATCTTCGAGCTCCTCCACAATCTGATGGGCAAGAATCACGTATTTAATATTTAGTTGCTTTTGAGTCTTGTAAAAAGAATGTAATTCGTACCACGTATAACTCTACAGGTTTCGTAGGGGCAAGGTTGATAACTTGTAATTTTTCTGCCTTTGTGAGGTCATATTGGCGTAGATTTCGGCATAGCTGTTTAATTCCCTCCGTACTCTGAGAACGAGTAGGTTGGTAGTCCGCGGAAAGGTATTGGATAGCCTGACAAAAAAATTAATCGTCAAATCTTTTTCCAGGTGAAGTAAACGCACCTCAACTTGAATTGTTCGTAGGTTCTCACTCGAGACAGCGTCAGTGGATCTTTTGCTGGTATTTCCAGAAGCTTCCTCCTCCTTTTTGATGCGCAGCGCTGTTTTAGTACGCGTTATGTGGTCATTTTCGAGTACTCGGAGGAGGTCGAGAACCTCAAAGTTGGAAAGAAGCGCAGACCGAGCGTCGATGACCTGCACAAGTTTTTGTGGTGGGTTTCTGTGCTTAATCTTGCTATGGTGAGCCACTTACCTCCATGAAGAGCCCCGGCTATTAGATCATAGAAGTAGAGATGCAAGAGAGCATGGTGATCGTGACGGAAGTACGGCGGGTATTGTTCATTCACTGACTCAATCCTCACTCAGTCAATTCAACGTCCCGAGCTCAATTACAGACAGACCGAATCTCATTGAAAGGAAACAGATACAGCAAAGAGTAAAGACTATGTAACACCAGTAAAAATCCTCGTAGTGCAATTTTAGTTCGAGTAAACGTATTCCCTTCCAACGATGAAGATCCGAAGAACCCACGATCTTGATTACTGTGTGAGTATCGTATCTTTGCTTCATAAAGGAGTCAAAGACAGAGCCTAGATCGAAGGGTAAACATTCTGCTGTTAGTTTTGGGTGCGTCTAGTTCTGCTTGGTTTCCTGGGCCCAACGTGCTTTAATAAGTTCCATTCCTTCTGATCTTGAACGGATTGCCATTGCAGGAGTGAGAAGTTGAATTCTAGCAGCTTGGAGGTGAGGGCCAATGGCAGAATCGCTTCGAATGACCTGAATAAAATAAAGAAAAGCATGTGGGTCGGAATTCGGACAGGCAACGAAGAACTAAGAGATGTGGGTGCGTACGGAACCGATAGAAAGGAAGAAACCAAAGGTCGCTGCACTGCTGAGCATGTATTGGGATAGAGTGGCTAAAACACCGCGAGGACCTGGACCATGCCTAATTTACGAACTAGTGTTAATACCAGCATTCCAGTCAGGAAGGAGTAAATACCTGATGACGCTCCAAGACCCAAAGATGAAGCCTATAGTCAGACCAACTCCGCTTCCCATAAGAGCACCCATTCTGGAGAAAGTTGACAGTTTCAGACCTTCAGTATTGCACGCGTAACTTTCAGAGAATTACCGTACTTGACTGCAAGTCAAGCACGTTAGGAAGATTAATCTTGGAGAAAAGAAATGAACTTACGTTTATACCATATTGAAGGCTCCTCGCGTCTTTGGGGGTGTGCAGCTTGCATGGTATAGGAAATGAAGGTCGAGGTCCAGGAGGAAGAAGTAAACGTGATGATTCATGCGCCTACCTCTCTTCCGTTCCCGTACGACAACGTCAATGGCTGGACTGCCTGTTTTCCCTGACGCTCAACAGGCCCAGATAAGTAGGGATTCGGTTTCATGTATTCTATGAATTTACTTAAAATCAGGTTATAGTTCGCGCTCATCAACGCGATTTGTATCATGTCTCCTCATTGAAAGAGCAAACCGAGCACGTTCTGAGAGTTTGGTTAGGTCGGCTGGCTTCCTGCATAACTGAGAATTTGATTCATGAAACCCTTTAAAGGAAACCGTTGGCTAACAAGATGGGGAAGTGAGGTTGAACTATTTGTGAGGCTGGTATACTACGGCTTTACAACAGGAAGGGGTATGTGACTAGCTTCTTACATCTGCACCAATACTGACTGCAGAGCTCTATCAGCCACACAGACGCTGGGAGAAGAATACACCGACATATGGCAACATTCAAATTCTACTCGTCAGACCCCTCCGCCACCTTCGGTGAGGTCGGCGATGGTCGTTCTACCAACACTGCCGGCCTATATTTTGGCTCGGTTTGTCAACCTGCAATCTGTCGAAATACGTGCACCTAGACTAGCCACACTACTCAAGAATTTACCGAGTACTTTAGAGACCATCGCTGAAGTAAACCTTGTCATATTCTATCTCCGAGGGATGTACTATGACATTGCCAAACGCTTAATTGGCGTTAGCTATGTACGTTCGCATTCTCTTCTTTGCGGTCAGTAACGAATTGATTTGATTACAGTTGTCGTCGAAACCGGAGAATCCTCATGTTCGGCAACCAAGCTACTCACTCCTCGGAATCTTAATCGCCGTCAGATTACTTTACCGCTTGGCGAAGTTTGCCCGCACTCTCGCTAACATTGAAGCAACATCCGTCTCGCATGGCAAGGAACCCAGATCAATCAAGCGAAATGAAACCTATCTTGATGATCGCCCGGTCACAGAACTCTTGGAAGTTGACCTAGAAAGCGAACCCGCGAAGGCAGCGGAGGAGGATGAAAGAACGATGCTCGATGTCTCCACAATACCATCAGAGATCCGTGCATCCAGAAATTGTACTTTATGTTTAGAGGAACGGACTGATACATGTTCAACCGAGTGCGGTCATTTATTTTGTTGGAGTTGTATCGTTGGATGGGGCGGGGAGAAGGTAGGCAGCCAGATCTGACCTGTCCATGTACAAATGCTGATTTTGCACCGCAGGCAGAGTGTCCACTCTGTCGGCAATCTTTGAATCTTACACGCCTACTTCCCATCTACAATTTTTAGCCTATTTACACTAACTATTCACAGGCTACACAGGCTTTTGGTTCAATCGCGTATGGACCGAGTATGTTCCTCCACCAAGATCGTTTGGATCAGGAAGAAGGGCAAGTGGTGCCATTTTCGGGATTGAATTAGAGATGTCGCTTATACGACTTGTTGTATCAGTGTGATATTGTCGCCCTTGAGTAGTATACGACCTGGAGAGTCCCTTTGTGAGATACGAGGTAACAAGAATGTGAAGAGGATCAAACCCAGTTCTCGTCGCGGTTTTGCCTCTTTCACATATACTTCAGCAGCTTCATCCATGACAATATTCATGAACTCATCGAAACCCTGAAAATGAGTCATTAGCCTACCCATTTCGGGAATAATGAGAGAAGATGTGCAAGTGCGTTCATAATATCACCCTTTGGGAGATATTCAACGCGGTGTGCACGAGCCACATTCAACGACATACGATGATTCGGCCTTCAATCCGCATTTCGATATTGTCGTATAACCATATAACAACTTTTGTTCTCTGATAATAAGGGGCCGATATCAGCATTGAGTATGAGATGAGTAGGAAAACGGAAAACGGCGAACTTGTTGGAGGTTCTTGAAAATGACGTTCTGTAGTACAAAGTTCGTCAAATACTTCCCGAGAAAAAAGGTATGTTATGCGCACGATGGGCTGAACCATCACCCTCTGTTGACGACCAGACATCTTGAGTTGGAGCTTTGGAAGGGGAGTCGAAGAAAGTGGTAGACTGGTGGTTAGATTTGAGAGGAGGGTAAGCGGCACGTGGTTGCCTACTCATCAAGACGCGTTGGACTAGGCTCAACAGAAACCAGCAATGGAGGTACGTGCTACTGGGTATTCGTCTTTTCTTGAGAGCTCAATATGTCATTTCAACAGCTATTTGCTCCGTCGAACTCATCGACGGCAGCAGCCGTTACGTTTATCACTTTCGTTCAAGACCTCAAAAAGAAAACCAAAGCATGGGGTCCGATGATAGAGCTTTGCGCTAGTGGAGAAAAGACGTTGGAAAGATTTAGATACCAATTTCCGGATGACTGGTTGTATAGTGATCAGCTTAGAGGGGAGTGGAGCGCATATAATGAGATTTTGAAGAGGAAGAACGATTCGATTCAGGAGCAACTTGGTGAGTGGTCGCAACTTCAAAGATGATCTTCGGTCCAATTAACTTCATGCCTAACAGCGGGTCTACAGCTCAAAATTATAGCAGAAGACAAGATTGTAGAAGGAAGAATCAGTGATATTTTACAAGAATGGGAAAACACTCGACCTGTTCAAGGCAACATCCGCGCTGACACGGCAATGAACACTATCAATGTCTTCGAGGGGAAACTGAATCGTGTTCAAGAGGAATACGATCTCCTTTGCCGTGCAAAAGAAGCATTGGACTTGGAATTGACTAGGCATACGCGTCTCGAACCCGTGTTTGAGGAGTTGCGCGACCTGAAAGCTGTATGGACCGCGTTGTCGGGTATCTGGAACCAGATTAGCGAGTTGAGGGAGATGGCGTGGGCGACAGTACAGCCAAGAAAGCTGAGGCAACACATTGATGGGCTGCTCAACTCTACGAAGGAAATGCCGACGAGAATGAGACAGTATGCAGCGTTCGAGTATGTCCAGGACATACTCCGAGGTCTCCTGAAGTCGAATACCCTTGTGTCGGACCTGAAGTCAGAGGCACTAAAGGATCGTCACTGGAAGCAACTGTTCAAGGTCCTGAAGCTAGGATCTCCAGTCAGTTTGACTTTGTACGTCTTGCCCTCTTTCGCCCCGATTATTCGTTAACTGAGGATTAGGATGACTCTGGGTCATGTTTATGACTTGGATCTCAAGAAGAATGAGGCCGTGATCAAGGAGGTCATCATTCAAGCTCAAGGAGAGGTAAAAACCGACAACCGGAATTCTGGTGGCCGTTCGTTAACTATGCTCTTTAGATGGCCCTTGAAGAATACATTAAACAAGTGAAGGAAGTGTGGACAAATTATACTCTCGATCTCGTCAATTACCAGAACAAGTGCCGGCTCATCAGGTTCGTTGTTGCTCTTTATGTTCGATTTTGGCTTAAGATTGAGGGGCTGGTTTTAGGGGATGGGACGATTTGTTCAACAAATGCAGTGAGAATTTGAACTCATTGACAGCCATGAAACTGTCCCCGTATTATAAAGGTCGGCACACGATGGATACGTTGACCTGCAAATGCTCACCTACTTCCTCTTAGTCTTCGAGGAAGAAGCTTCGTCTTGGGAAGATAAATTGAGCAGGATCAATGTACTTTTTGGTAAGTGCACAATAATAGGAATGACGTGAATCTGACATTCGGCACTTCTAGACGTTTGGATCGATGTCCAACGACAATGGGTTTATCTAGAGGGCATTTTCTCTGGCAGTGCTGATATCAAGCATCTGCTTCCGGTAGAGAGTGCTCGGTTCCAAAACATCAACTCTGAATTCCTTACCGTGATGAAAAAGGTGTATAAGTCGCCGTTCGTCGTCGACGTCATGAACATTCAAGGAATCCAGAAGAGTCTAGAGAGGCTGGCAGATCTGCTCAATAAGATCCAGAAAGCCCTGGGAGAGTACTTAGAACGAGAACGATCGTCGTTCCCTCGGTTCTATTTCGTTGGCGACGAGGATCTTCTCGAAATCATCGGTAACAGCAAAGACATCCTTCGAATCATGAAACATCTGAAAAAGATGTTTGCCGGTATCGCCACGGTAAGGCTCGACGAGGACCTTACCCAGATTCAAGGCATGGCGTCGAGGGAAGGTGAAGAAGTTCAGTTCACGGAACCTATTCTCTTGAAGGACTTCCCTAAAATCAATGACTGGCTTGCGAAAATCGAATCATCTATGCGACTTTCACTTGCCACTCTGCTTTGCGAAGCTGTCGCTGAGCTTCAGACGTTTTATGGGACCGATGCTAAACTTGAAATGGATCAGTTCATGGCGTGGATGGAGAAGTACCCGGCACAACTAGTGACACTCGCTGTTCAGGTGGCTTGGACAGGCTCTGTGGAGTCCTCTCTAGAGCAATCGGAGCTTCCTGAGGCTCCGCTTGATACCATACACCAAGCTCTAGATCTTCTCGCCGACATCGTGTTGACGGAGCTGGACCCAGTGACTCGCAGAAAATGTGAGCACTTGATCACTGAACTCGTCCATCAGCGTGATGTGACGCGGACTCTCATCCAACAACGGGTGCTCGATAGGAATGGCTTTACTTGGCTCTACCAGATGAGGTTTTACATCGACGGAAGTCGGGAGAGTCCGGTCGACCGATTGGTCATTAAAGTGGCTGATGCGTCGTTCCCTTACGGTTGGGAGTATCTTGGCGTACCGGATCGTCTTGTACAGACGCCGTTGACGGATCGCGTGTATCTCACACTCACTCAAGCGCTGGATAATCAACTTGGTGGGGCTCCCTTCGGGCCCGCCGGAACTGGTACGTTCCTCTCGTTCACAGATCCTGAGTGTAATCATCAGTGAAAATTTCTCAGGTAAAACTGAATCGGTGAAAGCTCTAGGAGTCCAGCTCGGTCGGTTTGTGTTGGTCTTCTGTTGTGACGAAACATTTGACTTCCAAGCCATGGGTCGAATCTTCGTGGGGTTATGTCAAGTTGGTGCTTGGGGATGTTTCGACGAATTCAATCGACTGGAAGAGCGAATCCTCAGTGCTGTTTCACAACAAGTACAGACCATACAACAAGGGCTTGCCTCTCTAGCCAAGAATCCGAATATTGAAATCGAGCTCGTTGGCAAGAACCTCAAGATCAATCCGAATATGGGTCAGTTTTATTGTCCTCTGAAACTGAAGCTCGTGTTGACTGCTTCACGCAGGAATCTTCATCACTACCAATCCTAACTACGCTGGTCGCTCTCAGCTACCTCCTAACTTGACGAAGCTTTTCAGACCGTGAGTCCAAGCTCTTCACTCTTGAGTGTGGAATTGACTGTGGTTGCCAGCATGGCGATGACACGCCCGGATCGCGAGCTGATCGCACAAGTGATGTTGTTCTCGCAAGGTTTCCGCACGGCAGAGTCATTGGCATCCAAAATCGTACCGTTTTTCAACCTTTGCGATGAACAGCTTTCACCCCAGCCGCATTATGATTTCGGTCTTCGAGCTTTGAAAGCCGTTCTAGCCAGTGCAGGTATCCTCAAGCGTGAACGCCTGTTAGCAGCTCGCACGGAGGGCGACGAGGCGGTTGGACTCTCCGATGCCATTTCTGAACAGATTATTGTCATTCAAAGTGTGACTGAAACTATTGTACCGAAGCTAGTTGCGGACGATGTACCGCTTCTGACAAGGTGCGCATATAGCCGCTCTCCGATACTCTCAGCCTGACTGATGTGCTTTTACGTTGTCGAAAATCACTGCAGCTTATTGGCAGATGTTTTCCCGGGTGTTGATTATATGCATGTCGATCTTGAGGCACTGCGTCGGGAGATCCTCACAGAGTGCACGGAGCGCCGTTTGGTACCTGGAGAACGCTGGATATCTAAGATCTTGCAGTTGTACCAGATTCAGAAGATTCAGCACGGCCTTATGATGGTCGGTTCTTCTGGCAGTGGTAAAACAAATGCCTGGCAGGTTCTTTTGGCAGCTCTTGAACGGCTGGATGGGATTGAGGGTGTACCGTACGTTATCGATCCGAAGGCTATGCACAAGGATGCGCTCTATGGTACTCTCGATTCCACCACCAGAGAGTGGAATGACGGATTATTCACTCACGTCCTTCGAAAGATCGTTGACGACGTTCGTGGAGAAAGTGGGAAGCGACACTGGATTATCTTTGATGGTGATGTCGATCCAGAATGGGTGGAGAATCTTAACAGGTGAGTTGCTCGACTTCTCTTCCTCCTGGCGGCCGCTCTAAATAATCTACAGCGTGTTGGACGACAACAAACTCTTGACCTTGCCAAACGGCGAACGTCTCAATCTCCCACCAAATGTTCGAATCATGTTCGAAGTGGAACATCTGAAGTACGCCACACTCGCCACAGTCAGTAGGTGTGGTATGATCTGGTTCAGTGAGGACATTGTAGAACCCGCAATGGTCTACCAGCACTACCTCACTACCTTGTCGACTATTCCGTTAGATGCAGAGGACGAAGAAAGCGGAGACGTGATCACTCGGCGCACCGACTCTCTCACCGACAGTGCCGCCTCGGCGAATCTTGCTACTCAGAAACAAGTCGCAACCATACTAGAACGATTCTTCGCTGACGGTGATCTCGTCAGCTCTGCTCTCACATTTGCGGAATCAATCGAGCACATAATGGACTTCACCGTAACCAGGGCGCTCAACACGCTGTTCTCTCTCCTCAACAAGACTGTACGCAACGTCATCGAGTATAACTTCCAGCACTCCGACTTCCCACTTGCTTTTGAACGAATTGAACAGTACGTCACCAAACGGCTATTAGTCAGCATCATTTGGGCCTTTTCCGGTGACGCGAAGTTGGATCTTCGTGCAGAGATGGGAGAGTTCCTACGCAGTCGGACCGGTATCGATCTACCTCCTCTTGGAGTAGGCGGATCTCTCATCGACTTCGACGTCCAAGTTGCCACCGGAGAATGGATCGCCTGGCAGTCACGTGTACCCTCAATCGAGATCGAGGCACACGCCGTCACTGCTTCGGATATCGTTGTACCAACTATGGACACTGTCCGCCACGAGGAAATTCTCTACTCGTGGTTATCCGAACACAAGCCTCTCATGTTATGTGGGCCTCCGGGCTCCGGCAAGACCATGACCTTGTTCAGTGCACTTCGGAAGCTTCCTGACATGGAAGTCGTCGGTCTCAACTTCTCTAGCGCGACTACTCCGGAACTCATACTCAAGACGTTCGAGCAATATTGTGAATATCGTAAGACGCCGAATGGGGTAGTGCTCGCTCCAATTCAGATTGGACGTTGGCTTGTGGTATTCTGCGACGAGATCAACCTTCCGGCCGTTGATAAATACGGCACACAGCGTGTCATCTCCTTCATCAGGCAACTTGTAGAATCTGGTGGATATTGGCGCTCGAGTGACATGGCCTGGGTCAAACTGGAGCGAATTCAGTTTGTTGGCGCTTGCAACCCTCCCACTGATCCCGGGCGGGTACCTCTCAGCCATCGATTCTTGCGCCATGCTCCACTCGTCATGGTGGATTACCCGGGAGAAGTTTCTTTGAAACAGATCTACGGGACATACAATCGGGCAGCACTCAAAACTGTCCCCAACCTTCGCGCTTATGCAGAACCTCTTACGGATGCGATGGTTGCCTTCTACCTCGCCTCTCAGAAACGCTTCACTACCGACATACAGGCACACTACGTCTACAGTCCTCGAGAGTTGACGAGATGGGTTAGGGGTATATATGAAGCAATACGTCCGCTGGAAATCCTGTCTGTTGAGGGTCTTGTCCGAGTTTGGGCACATGAAGCACTGAGGTTATTCCAGGATCGTCTCGTTACGGAAGAGGAACGCACATGGACTGACGAGCATATTGACGCCTATGCCATGGAGCATTTCCCGACGATCAACAAGGACGAAGCCTTGATTCGCCCCATCCTTTTCTCAAACTGGACATCCAAGGACTACATTCCCGTCGATCGGGAAACCCTTCGGGAATACACAAAAGCTCGACTTCGTGTATTCTACGAGGAAGAGTTGGACGTTCCGCTGGTCTTATTCAACGACGTATTGGACCATGTACTTCGGATTGACCGAGTGTTCCGTCAAATTCAAGGTCACTTGCTGCTGATTGGAGTTAGCGGAAGTGGAAAGGTATTCATTTCTCATCTTCTCTGTTCTTTTCGTGCTAACCCACTGTCCAAGACAACGCTATCCCGCTTTGTTGCTTGGATGAACGGTCTGAGCATATTCCAAATCAAAGTTTCAAACAAATACACCGGCGACGACTTCGATGAAGACCTGCGTACAGTTCTGAGACGGTCCGGTTGTAAAGGAGAGAAGATTTGTTTCATAATGGACGAATCAAACGTACTCGATTCCGGGTTCTTAGAACGAATGAACACTCTTCTAGCCAACGCTGAAGTTCCGGGTCTTTTTGAAGGAGACGAGCATGCGGCATTAATGACTGCTTGCAAGGAAGGCTCACAGCGTGACGGTCTCATGCTCGATTCACACGAGGAATTATATCGATGGTTCACCCAGCAAGTAGCCAAGAACCTCCATGTCGTATTCACCATGAACCCTCCCGAAAACGGCCTCGCTTCTCGAGCTGCAACATCTCCTGCTTTGTTCAACCGTTGCGTTTTGGACTGGTTCGGTGACTGGTCGGATCAGGCACTCTATCAAGTGGGGATAGAGTTTACTCAGTCCCTTGACCTCGATTTATCGACATATAACCCTCCGGCCCACTTCCCTATTGCTTATAGAGAGCTTTCCATGCCTCCCGTTCATCGAACTGCAGTTATCAATGCCCTGGTTTACGTTCATGCGTCCTTACATCAGATCAACCAACGCCTAAGTCGACGACAAGGGCGATACAACTATGTTACTCCGCGACATTATCTAGACTTGTAAGCCATTCATTTTTGTACCCAGCTAACTAGTTGCTGATAATTTTCCTCTAGTATCAATCACTATGTACGATTATACGGTGAAAAGCGAGATGAGCTCGAGGAGCAGCAACGGCACTTACACGTCGGCCTCGACAAACTACGAGATACGGTCACTCAAGTCGAAGAACTGAGGAAGAGCCTTGCAGTCAAACGCACCCAGCTCGAGGCCAAGGATGCAGAGGCCAACGAAAAGCTAAAGCGCATGGTCACCGACCAACAGGAGGCTGAACAGAAGAAAACGGAATCTATTGGGATTCAGGCCGCCTTGCAGGAGCAGGATAAGTACATCCAGCAACGACGGGCTATTGCTGAAGCAGACCTCGCTGACGCAGAACCTGCCGTGCTCGAAGCGCAGGCAGATGTACGAAACATTAGGAGACAGCATCTTCAGGAAGTTCGTACTATGGCAAATCCTCCGGAAGCAGTCAAATTGGCCATGGAGTCTGTCTGTACGATTCTTGGCCATAAAATCGACAGCTGGAGGACAGTGCAGGGTATCATTCGTCGAGATGATTTCATTCAGCATATCGTCAGTTTTGACACCGAGAAGATGATGACCAAGCAGCTCCGCGACGTTATGAAGAAAGACTTCCTCTCCCGTCCCTCATACAACTTCGAATCAGTCAACCGCGCAAGTAGAGCATGTGGTCCTCTCGTCAAGTGGGTCCTATCCCAAGTCAGGTACTCTGAGATACTTGATCGAGTTGAGCCCCTTCGCAATGAGGTTAAGTCTCTCGAAAGAGAGGCCGAAACCACCAAGAAGCAGGCCAAAGCCATCATCGACATGATAGCGGAACTTGAGGCGAAAATTGCAACGTACAAGGAGGAGTACGCACTGCTTATCAGTGAAACCCAGGCCATCAAATCTGAGATGGAGCGTGTCAAGAGCAAAGTAGACCGCAGCATGGAATTGTTGGAGAGTTTGTCTTCAGAGCGTGGCCGTTGGGAATCAGGTAGCCGTGCTTTCGATGCCGAAATGTCAACTATCGTCGGGGATGTTCTTCTTTCGGCGGCTTTCCTTGCTTATGCTGGGTTCTTCGACCAGCACTATCGCGAAGTGATGTGGCAGGAATGGTCCCATCACCTGTCAGAGGCCAATATCAAGTTCAAGACAGAGCTGTCCCTATCCGAGTATCTCTCAACAGCGGATGATCGATTGAGCTGGCAATCGAAATCATTGCCTTCCGACACACTTACAACAGAGAACGCAATAATGTTGAAGCGATTCAACCGCTACCCGTTAATCATCGATCCTACCGGTCAAGCAACGACCTTCCTGCTGAACGAGTACAAAGAACGCAAAATCACCGTCACGAGCTTCCTTGACGAGGCGTTCCTCAAGGTTCTGGAGAGTGCGTTGCGATTTGGAAACCCACTTCTTATTCAAGATGTGGAGCATTTGGATCCGATATTGAATGCAGTCTTGAACAAAGAAATACGCCGTACTGGTGGCCGAGTCTTGATTCGCCTTGGAAGTCAAGACATTGACTTCTCCCCGTCCTTCACTATGTTTCTATCGACTCGCGATCCCTCCGTGGAATTCTCCCCCGACATTTGCAGCAGGGTCACCTTCGTCAACTTCACCATGACTCGTAGTAGTCTGCAGAGTCAGTCGTTAGATCAAGTCCTCAAAGTGGAACGTCCAGACACCGACCGCAAACGTACCGATCTCATGAAGATTCAGGGAGAATTCAGACTCCGACTGCGTACCCTCGAGAAGCTATTGTTGCAGGCGCTGAACGAGTCTCAGGGAAATATTCTAGACGACGACAAAGTCATTGATACCTTGGAGACTCTGAAAAAAGAAGCCGCCGAGATCACACGGAAAGTCGAAGAGACTGACGTTGTCATGAGGGAAGTCGAACAGGTCACCGCAGAATATTTACCACTGGCGCAAGCATGTAGCGCAGTTTTCTTTGTGTTGGAGCAGCTCAATATTGTGAACCACTTCTACCAATTCTCCCTACGGTTCTTCCTCGACATCTTTGACTATGTTCTCCACCATAACCCAAATTTGAAGAATATCACCGACTACAGTCAGAGAAGAGATATCTTATTAAATGACCTCTTCTTGGTTGTCTACAAGCGCACCTCCAGGTCACTTCTCCATCGTGACCGAATGATGCTCGCCGTTCTCTTAGGGCAAGTCAAATTACGTGGAGTGGAAGATATCAGCGACGAGCTCGAATTTTTGCTTGAGAGTGGTGATAACGTGGCTGCCACCACTACCCCAACTAGCACGTATTCGTTATTGACCCCGGAGCAGGCATTGCGTTTGGAGAATTTTGCGAAGAACTCTCTCTTCAAACAAGTAGAGACCCACCTGGCCCAGCATGAAAATGATTGGCGGTCATTCTTGGAGTCTAATATGCCTGAGGCTCAAGTTCCAATGCCTTGGGAACCTAGTACTCGTGCGTTCCCTCTTACAGCAGTCTTAATTTTTGATTGATTAATTGTTCTCTGTAGCCGCCATCGAGGCACTTCGAGCCACACTGATCATAAAATGCTTACGGCCTGACCGACTGTTAGAATCCATTGATCGATTTGTTCGCATCGTTTTCAATATGGATATGTCCGGACAATCAGCCTATGACTTATCCACCATGGTTTCAGAAGAAGTTCCGCCTGCAACACCTCTAGCTATGGTGTCCGTCGCCGGATATGATGCTAGCTACAAAGTTGAAAATTTGATCAAGAATACGGGTGTTCGGTCTTCCTCAGTTGCAATGGGTTCGCAAGAAGGATTCACTCTCGCAGACCAGGCTATCACTGCTGCAGCGAGACAGGGAACATGGGTCTTACTGAAGAATGTGCATTTGGCGCCTTCTTGGCTCGGACAATTGGAGAAGAAATTGCAAAATTTGAATCCTCATAGAAACTTCAGACTATTCCTTACAATGGAAGCGAATCCTTCTATCCCTGTCAATATCCTACGGCAGTCTCGCCTTATCATGAATGAACCCCCTCCTGGGATCAAAGCTAACCTTCTCGATTCGCTCCGTGGTATTTCAGCATCCCGTCTTTCTCAAGGACCAGTAGAGAAAATCCGACTTTACTTCCTTCTCGCGTGGTTCCATGCCGTTGTCCAAGAGCGTTTGCGCTATGTTCCTCTCGGTTGGAGCAAGGTATATGATTTCAATGATTCTGATATGGCTTCAGCCTTCCAAACGATCGACGTCTGGCTTGGAAGCGTCTCCAAAGGTCGAGCAAATGTAGATCCAGCCACCATTCCATGGGATGCGCTTCGTACCGTCGTCAAGCAATCTGTGTACGGTGGCAGGGTTGATAGCGATTTCGATCAACGAATTCTCGACTCATTCGTGGACAATCTCTTCACCGCCAATGCATACAATGTCGACTTCCATCTCGTCCCCAGCATCACTGGGAAACTGTTGCTGGGTGCTCCAGATGGAACAAAGTTGGATCAGTTCTTGGCATGGGCGCAAGAACTTCCGGACCGTGAACCTCCTTCATGGCTCAGCCTCCCACCAACCGCCGAACGTGTCATCGCTATTGCTCAAGGCTAGTGCGCTTCGGGTATTTCTCTTGTCTTTCTGACATTATTTTCATTTTAGGAAACGAGTTACTTGGGAAACTGCGTAAGATGAGAATGTTGGCTGATGACGACGATGACGTTGCACCAAGCGCGACGAAGTCACAAACATCGCAACAACCAGCCTGGATGCGAATACTGTTAGACCGTTGTAAAGAATGGCTGGCTGCCCTCCCCTCTGTATGTTTTTTCTTCTCCGAGCCATACGTAGCTAAATTGCATTGTATGAAGAAATTTAATACACTCGCCCCACGGTCCAGCGAGAACCAAGATCCTCTGTACCGACTTTTCTCTCGAGAAGGTGCTATCGGCCGCAAGCTTTTGTCGCAGGTTAGACGCGACCTCAGCGATGTGGTGAAGGTATGCCAAGGAGACTTGAAGCAGACAAATCACTTGCGTACACTCATGAGTTCATTGACGAAAGGTTCGTACAAGGACATGTTCGTTCTTCCCTTTCTAACAAAACTCTCAGGGACAATTCCTGACCATTGGAGACGATACAAAGTTCCTAGAGCGATGGCCGTCAGTGGATGGATCGCCAACTTCGCGCGTCGATTGTCACAACTTGACCATATCGCGGGACTGGATAATCTCAACAATGTCGAGGTGTGGTTAGGAGGACTGTTCTTCCCCGAAGCATACATCACTGCGTCCCGGCAAACCGTTGCCCATCGCAAAAAGTGGAGTTTGGAAACGTTGAATCTAAGGTTAGACATCGAACGAGTGAACGACCCAAGCGCATTCATTGTCGACGGTACGTTGCGATGGCTATTCGTCCATAGGATCGTATTAACGTCTTCTTTTAATGTACAGGTCTGGTTATCGAGGGCGCTGCTTGGTCCTCCGACAAGCTTGTACTGAACAACGGTGAGACAGTCCGCCTCAATCCTTCACAAATTCGCTGGGTGCAATCGGACGAGTCGGATCGCGAGAACTTCGTCAACCTTCCGGTATATCTGAACGGAGATCGGAGTGACGTGCTATTCACTGTCGACCTACCTTTCGAAAGCAGTGTTGGGCCGCTCGTTTCTATGAGAGCTGTCTGTCTTACCTGTAGCGACTAGTCGGTTTCGGATCGCTTGAGACGTCGCTTGACGTGTGTAGATACCTCTCTTTGTTGCATACCTTAAATTCATGTACTCATCTACTTTTACGACATCTACGCAATGATGATGATAATGTATAGTAGATCTATGTATCTCTTGCAGTTCTAGATATCAATTTTGACTACCTCAGAACCTTTAACGACCTCGAGTAACTTCCAATCTACTTCGATGCCTTTTGAAAGAAATATTTTTCGAGCGTCTTCTGCTATGGCTTCAAAACCACTTGTTGCAAGAGCCAATATCGTAGGCCCTGCACCTGAGAGACAGATCCCGAGAAGACCTGGATGCGTTGAAGGCAAAATCTCAGATGTTACTTCCGGGAGGCCGGGGATCTGTTGAACGGATATAAGCTAGTGTAAACAGATAGGTGAAGGGAAAAGAACACACGAGTGTTTTGCGGTAGGGTTGATGAATGCGATCCTTCATTGCTTCGTAAATCAAGTCTGGGTCCAGAGGATTTTGTGCGAGGGCTGTAGTAAGGACTGCTAACCGTTGTAGATTGAAGACCTAGGGGTCGTGAAATCAGAAAACGAAAAAAAAGGGGGTAGAGGGGGGACAAGGCAGAAACTTACGAGGTCCTTCCTCGAATATTCAGTGGGCAACACATCTCTAGCTTTCGCAGTACTCAGCTCGAACCTAGGAATGATAGCAACGGCTTTGATCTCTTGTGACCACCCAAATCGAATGTAGTGACCTATTCCGGAAGGAGGTGGTGGTGGGTTCAATCCCCAACTTTCGTCAGCATCGGGTGGATATTCTGGTAACACCTCGCTCAGAGGAACGCTGGCAGCAGCGGTGTCTTTCTCATCCAACTCTCGCAAATAAGATCCAACGAAACCGCCGACGAGTGCAGATGTAACATTATCCGGATGTCTCTCGACCATCAGTGCAAAGTCCAATAGACGTTCCACCGATAAATTCAGTTTTCCGAGTTCATTTCCAAGTAAGCATCCAGCGATGACTGCTGCACCTGAAGAACCGAGACCACGACCGAAAGGGATTTCGTTGTGAGCGTGGATTTTGATATGAGATGGGAAGAGGGCGATGTTATTGCACCGCAGAACGTAGAGGGCTACGCGAGTGGTGAGATTTTTGTATGGATCGAGGGGAACGTCGTCTGCGCCTTCACCAGAGTAGGTGATTTCAGGTGGTTTGTAGGATGTATGCACATGGCATGTATCAGAAGACGGGAGAGTAACAGTGAGGGTGAGATGGAGGGAAAGAGAGAGTCCTACGACGTCAAATCCTGGACCGATATTCGCTGAAGTAGCGGGAACCCTGATGGTGAAGCTCATCGATTAGTCGACGCGTGAATTGCCCACTAAGCCGATCGACATCGATACCTCCTCAGGCTCAGCACGAAACTCAATCAGACTTATCCAACCGCGCGCCTTCAAAGTGTTTGAGATCAAACTCACAAGTCGTGGTCATTCTATCAAAAAAGTGAATCAAACTATCGAGATGCGTAGATACGGGTATCAGAAAAACTCTAAGCAGATGGACAAGGACACGAAAAATATTCTCTCAATCCCAACATCCAGCATCTGGATTAAGAGAACTAGCTCGAACGAGAACGATATCTAGTTCTTGTTCCAAGCACCAGCATCCCGTCTAGAAGAAGGAACGTCCTCTCCCGCGACCTCGCCCGCCTTGTTGTCCTTGTTGTCCTTGTTGAGCTTGTTGGCCTTGTTGACCTCGCTGTCCCTGTTGGCCTTGTTGTCCCTGTTGGCCTTGTTGTCCCTGTTGGCCTTGTTGTCCCTGTTGGCCTTGTTGTCCCTGTTGGCCTTGTTGTCCCTGCTGGCCGTTGTTCTGGCCGTTGTTGCCGCCAGCTCCACCTACAGTGAACTACAGAAACTTAAGTGTTACCGTACAAGATTGGGGATCAAACAGTCGACTCACGTAGACGCAATCATCAAGAGAACCGTGCTGTGCGACGGGAACAATGACAGGTGCGTGGTTCGAAGAACTATTGATGGAACAAGCCCTATAAGCGCCAGCGGGAAGACCCTTATCGACATCGGCGGTGACAACGCCATTGTTAGCTTGAGTGTTGA
Organism: Marasmius fiardii PR-910; assembly: GCA_014904975.1. Classification (NCBI taxonomy): domain Eukaryota; kingdom Fungi; phylum Basidiomycota; class Agaricomycetes; order Agaricales; family Marasmiaceae; genus Marasmius; species Marasmius fiardii. Next base: position 84,919 of record MU127864.1, read on the forward strand.
CACCCTGTATTTGATATCAGTTAACATGTATTCAGGAAAAAGTATAGATTTCGAACAGACCTTGAAAAACGCAAACTTCTTCGGATCGGTGGGAGTAGTCTGGGTGATGCTCGTAAGCTGCTCGATGGTGAAGTGGGTGTGACCGATAATGGTACCGGATCCGTCAAGTTGCTGAGGAGCAGCAAAGTAGTTTGTCTGGGCATTGACGAAATTTCCGGTAGCAATGTTCTTGATTGCCATGCTGACGGTAAATGGTGTGTTGGCAGGGACGTTGTCAAGGTTTTTAGGGCTGACAAATTTGGAGGAGGGCATTCGGTCAATGCTGGGGATGAGGCCGATAGGAGCATTGTTACAAGAGCCTGTTTGGATCTGCTTTCCATCTGCACGAGTGATTGAACGATATTAACAGAAAGAATGATGGAAAAATAGGAGGAATGCTCGCCGGTGAGGGGTGTGTTGGGGGCAGTGAGACAGAAATTGATAAAATTGTTCGTAGACGTAAGGGATCGTACTTGGCCTAGAGTAGACACGTAAAGATGGGAGAGTTAATCTGAGTGAGCAATAAGTACCTGCTTCTGGGTTGGCTCCTGGAAGTCGAGTGAATAAACGGGCGCCTTGAAACAAATGCCACACATACCTTGGCCATCCTGAGCGAATCCTTTGGAAATCACTCTTGGATCAAGGGCTGTCGAGAAGTGATGAATAACGACAATCCTCTCGTTGGCGCACAAAAAGGCTCACTTAGGGAAGTCTGTGGGTCGCCTCCATTACCAGCTTGTTGACCTTGTCCGTTCTGCCCATTCTGGTTCTGCCCGTTCTGGTTCTGTCCGTTCTGGTTCTGTCCGTTCTGGTTCTGTCCGTTCTGGTTCTGTCCGTTCTGGTTCTGTCCGTTCTGGTTCTGTCCGTTCTGGTTCTGTCCGTTCTGAGCCTGTCCGTTCTGATTCTGTCCATTCTGATTCTGTCCGTTTTGACGTTGCCCTCCCCGCTGAGGAGCAGCGGAGACAGTCAAGGCGAGGACCAAAGTGACGAAGATACCAAAAGCCTTCATAGTTATCCCGATGCCAAAAGAAGATTGAGAAAAGACAGAAATAAAGAGCGCAAAGAGGCGTGGAAGAAGATACGTTCGGTCTAGCCGTTGAAAAAGAAAGACTAATGATCACGGATCTGGGAAGAAGAGGGCTTGAGCCCAAGTGAGTGAAAGGAAGAAGAATGAGTGTCGAACGAAACGAAATCTAAAAGGGAGTGGCAACAATAAAGATCCTTTTAAGTCAAGTGGCGTCCTTTGTTTGGCTTCAACATCACCAAAGTTCCGCGACACAGGGTTTTGTTGAAAATCCTCCTCCATTGTCGTAAGGTTATTTCCAACCTCGAATGTCTTCCCAGTTCCACCACAGCTCTTTATATTTCTTCAGCTTGACTGCCTTGGGCCTTAAAAAGAGGCAGTAGATTGGGGGCGGCAAAGGCGGCAGGTATCATTGAACAACGCGTGTGGACCGTGGGTATCCAGGTATCCAATGCCAAGGTCTAGGGGAGTAACGACGGGAACGATCCAAAATTTGGGTTCTTTACCCAGCGTGGAATCACCTTTCAATCATCTTCACCTCTTCCTGCGCTCTTGGTCTCCCTGCGAAGAATACCAACGCGAAACTTGCGGGGCCAGTGCAGTGAAGTCGGCCGTCGTGGGAGTTGGTCGGCTTCCTAAAACGAGGAACAACCCCAAGTATCACCAAATCCATATGTTTGGTTCTGACGTGAGGTGGATGATTGGACAGAAAACATGAAGTTCAGGACGGGGGGAAATCGATGAGGGTGAAGAAGAAAAAAGGCGGTTTATATGCATTTCCTGCCGCATGATTTACTTATTTCCAGGTCTAGACGTGGGCGTCGTCAGACGCTGCAACAGAGTACTATTCTTAGACCTAAAGTGAACTATTCGTGATTACAGGCTCCCACAAGTTTTTCTCGATGGACTCGTCGAGAATCGCCAGTGAACGATCTAAAACGCGGTTCTCTGCCCCAGGAATTGAGTGGACTTTGTTCGTCAATGAACGCTCGAGATAACTGGGCTTTAAGCTGCAAAAATACGACTCTGGATGCCTGCGACAACCATCAACGCGTAACGATCAGTGGAGCACTCCCATAGCCCTCTCTCCACATGCTCAGTCAGAACGGGAAATCAAGAGCCATCCTAACCTCAGGTAGCTTGTTGAGTGGACAATAACTGGGGTACGTCGTTCAATTACTTACCGTGATCAGGTTTTCCTACTTGTAGCCACCGAGGGCACGTCCAATCTTGCCACCTGTCTTCCCGTACAACTGATATGAATAACATCCCGTTTCCCCGTTTTCCCTGATTCCAGCTGCAATATCGTTAGGTCAAACCCACCCCGTGTTCCGTGTCGCGTCAATCGTCGTAAAGTCGAAAGATGTACAAGTACACGGTTTATATGATGGAAACAGGCCTTCTTATCTGGTTTGAGGCAGAGTCTCGCGGCGCAGCTTTTTTTTTACTTCTATCAGACATGTTGGATGTGTGCCGGCGTGCGAACGCAACTTCGGTCACTATCAGTCCCTGTTCTTTTTGCTCAGAACGTAGAGTGAGTACTCGTACTGTACGCTGCCCCCAGATGGAGACCTTTGGAAGGCTTAGGGTTTGGAAAATGTCACAGCGGAGCTGAGTTATTGAGAGCAAGAGGCGCGGACGTACGTCCGAAAAAATTAAAGACTCAGAGTAGCGAGAAGGGTTCAACGTGGGAAACGCGGTAAAACGGGGAAAGCGGACCGTACGGGAAATCGTCGTTTGCCTTGTCCTCGACTTTCGCAAAGCCATGCAGGCCCCAGTGAAAGCTCGAAGCATTGTGGTCGATGCTGTAGGTCATTCCAGCAATTAGCGCTCAATAATTCTTAATATTCACTCTATCACTCCAGATTCTCTTTGATATGGATGGGTGGGTCGACGCTGTGTACAATTTCGAGTGAAACGTTTCACATTCTTTGGTCCAGGACCCTCATAGATTCCACACCCGGACTGAAAATGGCATGGGAGCAGTTTTGTATAGATTACGATCTAGGAGATCCTGACAAAATCATACATGACACCCATGGAAGGAGGCTCTCCGACACCTTGAAGGATATCTGCAACATAAATGACGAGGAAAAGCTTCTGGTACGTTCCCAGATCTACCCGTCTTCATTAAGTGATGTGCTCGTTCAGACGGAGATCAACCGCTTCGAAGAGCAAGTCATCATGGGAGGTCCCATCGCGCTCCCCGGTGTCAAAAGGCTCATAAAAGATGTGAGTCAAAAACTCGTTGTTCCTCATCCGACAATAATCTTGTTGATGTCACTATCGTAGCTTCAAGCAGAACATCCCTCCCGCTGGACTATCGTCACTTCCGGTGAGTAGATGGCTGTGAGCATTCCATTATAATTAGTACGAGGTTCAAACGCTCATCACAATCTCCATGTCAAACACCTGTGCCAACACATCACGATCCACGTAGCTACTGCATTTTACGCCCCCCGGGCCTTGGAGCGTTGCGGCATCCCTCTACCAGTAAACGGGATCATCACCTCCAATGATGTTGAGAAAGGCAAACCTCACCCGGATCCGTACCTTACTGGTGCAAGAAAGTGCGGGGCCGATCCAAGACAGTGTAAGCAAATGAGTTCGGTGGCCTGCGCGATATTTTTATGACTGACTAGAAACCGTTTCTCCAGGCCTTGTAATTGAAGATGCTATTGCTGGACTTGTATCTGGACGAAATGCGGGTTCGAAGACGATTGCTGTGTGCACATCAACTCCGAGGGCAACGATCGAAGTGTCGGACGCTGAACCTGATTTTATTATAGACGACCTTACCAGGTGAATTCTCTAATTCAACTCGAACCAGGAACCCAGGCTAACAATATTTCGTTGATAGATTGAGCGTTCATAGGGTAGAGGGGTCGCGGGGGATTAAGGTAACAATTGAAGGGTGAATCGGAGGAACCCTTGACAATGAAACACTTTGTAACAATAGAGTTAGCCGGGAGGCTGACACCGGAGGTGGCGAAAAGAAGTGGTTTTCATGCGTATTGCCATCAAGCGGGCGGCCACAAGGGTGCTGGACAGCGGAAGAGCGCTCACTGATGTGTGAAAGCAGCAGTACTAGTTGGGTGCTGGGTTGAGCTTCCGGTATCGACAAAGAAAGAGGACCATGTGGAAGAAAACTGTTGGTGATTGTGTCATGATGTGAAAGAAAGTATCAACATAGCATGGGCCAATTCGGTGTTGTTGTATCGCCTCTCGGTAATCAAATATATTACAAAATTTGATATTCATCTTTCTGAATACCCCCCTGGTGGCTATAAAGACCACAATGGATCGTCCTGCGTCCACTCACCTTTTCCCCCAAAGGCCGCCCTTTCTTTAACCTCTCCTTCATTTTCTATTCGCCTCGATCCGAGATCGACGCAGTCTTGACCAGGTGTCCCCAAAACTAGTCAACTACATACGTTCCTTCTAACGACTCTCAACCACCCGTACTAAATTTCACGATGCACGTCGCTTTTGTAACTCTTGCTCTCGTCATGTCAGCTGCTGCTGTCCCACGTCCTCTGGGAAGGCGGGCTCCATTTACTCAGAAGAATGGTGAAGATGCTATCGCATTGAAGTATGTGGCTTTCCTGCCAAGTTGATCCGAGGAGGACCTGACGTCTGTTTTTTTGCAGCGACAAATTCAAGGGACTCAAGGCAGATTCTCCGTGTAATGCTGGAGAAGATGCCTGTGTCAATGACCAATTCGCACAGTGTGTGGGTGGCAAGTTTGTTTTACAACCTTGTGCGGCTACTCTTATGTGAGTTCGCCATCCATCTATTAATCTCCCTACGCTCACCTTCTTTCCACAGTTGTGCCGCCCTTCCCTTGGTCAACAGTGCAGGAACAAGTGTCACTTGCACAACCGCAGCTGACCGTGATGCTCGTATCGCGGCAACTGGTGCAACGGCGGGAGCAGGAGGTGCTAACCCCCCACCGGCGAACCCTCCCCCAGCCAACCCCCCGCCTGCTAACCCTCCACCTGCTAACCAGGGTGGTGGTCAGAATAATGCTGGCAACAATGGCGGAGGAGCTGCTGGAGGTGATGATCCTCAGAAATCGACAAGTGAGTTTAGAGTGTCCAACAATCCCATCAAATCATTGTTCTAATGGTATCTGTCTAGCTCTCGACCCCGCTGTCATTCAGAAGACTTCTCAGAATGACGGAACTCAGTTGGATGGCGGTGCTGGTGCCGTCCCGTCTATCGTCTCCGCCAACAACTTTATCAACTTCTGCAAGAACTTCCTTCCCAATACTCCGATCACCGGTAAGTCAAACTTTCGCTCTCTAAAGTTCGTTCTCTAAAAGACTTACGAATCTCCCTCAGATGGTAAACAGGTCGAGAGCGGGTCTTGTAACCCTACGCCTATGGGTCAAATTCCTGCCAAGGCTGCCATACCTCACTCCAAGTTCCAATTCCCAGTAAACTTTGCCAAGGTTGAGGTCAACAAGGCTTTCACCATCCAGATGTCCATCGCGAACATGCAAACCGGTTTCTTCACAAACGCAAAGAACAACTACTATTCTGGCCCTCAGCAGTTGAACGATCAAGGACAAATCAAAGGTCACTCTCACGTCGTCATCCAGAAAATTGACAGCTTCACGAGCACTGCACTCGTCGACCCCACTAAATTCGTTTTCTTCCTTGTAAGTAGTGTTTTATCTCACCCAGTAGGGCAAGTAAAAGTTCAAGTTGACCAACCGTCCCTTAACGCTAGGGTTTGAACAACCCCGCTGAGGGTAACATCCTCAACGCTAACGTTGACAAAGGTATTGCGGAGGTTGGGTTCTACCGACTTGCGTCCATCAACGCTGCTGCCAACCATCAACCCGTCCTTGCTCCTATTGCTCAACATGGATCTGTGGATGATATTGTCTACGTGAGTTCGCATTACGCTCAAATCGTTCAAACGCGTTATTAACACCTTTTTTCCCCCTAGTTCGAAGTCACTGCCGCTGGTGCTGCCGGAGACGCTGCTGCTGGCGGTGCCGGAGGTGCTGCTCAGGGTGCTGCTGCTGCTAAAGCCCCGGCACCTGCACCTCCGAAGAAAGCATAAGGAGCTAGCCCTTTGGAATCCTGCTCTTTGATACCCATTTGCTTCCGAGTTGGATGATTCTCGATGAGATGGAGGCAGTAATTTATTTCCTGTGCACCAGCATCTATTGCAGGGCGAGTTTGTTGTCTTTTTTTTTCGATGCATCTTGTATACCTAGTACATGTCGTAGAACATAATGAATGAATAAAAATGTCGGTTTGGTTTGGCGCAATCTTTGGGTGCTACAGGAAGTGCGGTGTGCTGTAATTTACATAGCATGCTTCGACGACGGTATTGAATTTTGTTAAGGATTTGGTTTGACGCGTCAGTTCCGCCGCCCAGCGTGGACGTTTGAATTATTTGGGATGGTAACTGCACAGCAACTTACCGGTGTACCGTAGGCAATGTGTACTGGTGCCAGAGCAACCCTGGGAGGTTTACAAATCGCAAAGAGGTTCCAATGTACTGTAGAATAGTATGATATGTACATGGGGTATAGGTAGTATATATGTAACTTGTAGATATGAACGAGTGTTTCGTGCAAGATATCCAGACTCTGGCTAGAAATGATGAAGATAAACGAGTGGCAATGTCAGGATGTTTTGTGACCGAATACCCTGTCCATGACATGAGATGTGATAAATAGTGATAATAATTGACTATGAAGGGGAATGAGAATGCGATGACCAAGCTGCTGCCACCTATTTGAATTGACGCCATCCAAAAAATCAGACGCCGTATATAAAACCGGAAAATCTTGAAAACAGAATACCAGGGCGGGTCAATCATAATGTCGCGTGAACCGTCTATTTATTCGTCGTTTGTCGTCGTTTTCTGGGTTTGAGGGCGAATCATTGCTAGCGAATACGAAACGCAGGAATGAGCTCCGTTGGTCGTCGACTTCGGGACCTTTGTCTACCTCTCGACGATCCACTATCTTCCAGACACCGTGCCCTCCTTGATTGCTATCTGTTGGAGCAACGTCTCCTCCGTCTCCTTCCGCTTGACCGGTGGAGTTGATCCTAGAGTTGGTAGTAATTCTATGATTCCTGCCGTTGTCGTGGTAAAAGGTGGCAATGGGGTAGATGATGAACAAGGCCAAAAGACCTACGAGGAGGAGAGCGAGACCAAATAGATTGGCAAAACCTCTGGAGGAATAGAGCGTTCGACGATTAAGGGGCGATTTGGTTTGCCCTTTCGGAAGCGTGGGCGTGTGAGTGGCATTCGACGAAGGATCAGTGCTGCTGCTCATCCGCTTCTTCTCGTTCCATCTAGCATCGTTATATTCATCTTCAAATATCCAATCTTCACCGTCCTCGTCATCATCTAACAACGAATCGTCAGCTTCGTCTGGTTCATAAGCATAAGGAACCAAGCCGCGTTCAGAGCCAGAACCAGATATGGGATATTTGGAATCTGAAGAAAGCGAAACGACGGAGTCACCAGAAATTGACATTCCTGACATGGACATCATGGAATCACGGTTTTTCCTGCCATGATACGAGTTTCGAATGCGGGATGGAGGAATGAGACGGCCATGTTCGGAGGACGTAAGTGACGGTGTGCGGAGCTCGTCTGCGGCAAGACGATAGAGGATCATGGAACCTCGAAGAGTTGAATTGTTTGAATTGTTAATGACAGGAGATGATAGAGAAGAAGGGGTGGATGGTCTTGTGGAGGATGCTGAAGGAATGTGCATTGATAGAGCGCGAGATTCTTCCGAAGGAATCCGGAGAACAGCGTTTGTGAGGGATACACGGTGACTGATGTAGCTGGAGCTGGGTCTTCTAGGAGTGTGATTAGGGTTCAGAGGTGAAGATTTACGACCAGCTTTGGAGAGGATATCATCTAATGAATCATGCTCTGCTGTGGACGATGATGACGACGAACTGGTGAGAGTTGGGGGAGAAGGTAAATGACGAACATTGGTATGGGAGGAGGGGGAGCCTTCAAGCATGGCCTGGGTCTCGTTCACAGTGTCCCATGAGTATCGACGGACAGGAGCTAATGAGGACTGAGGGGGAGGGGTCAATGATGGGGGAGAAGATGTCATGTAGAACGGCGAGGGCGACGAGCAGGTCTCTGCTTGAAGGGCGTCGACTGAGTAGGTTATATAGGTCTAAGGACAAGGCCGCGCATGGTAAAAATAAGGGCCGCCCAAGGTCTCTGATCCAATTGAAATTTCAAAATCCGAAGGCAACTTATCCGATGTACAGCGGTAGATTAATAAAAACTGACAGCAACGGTGACCCACCAGCCCGAGGTTCACAAATAGGGTTGTTCGCGGGCAAAACGATCCGTTCACTGGCTCACAGCCTTGAAAACGAGGGTATCGGAGTCGAGAACATCAAAACTGGTCTTTTTTGAAATGCAAAATGTAACAAATTGACAGTAAATCTTTTATTTAGGAGCCTCAGCATCCTCAAGTGGTGGAGGGCCGTCATCATCCGAACCGTCATCTTCGGCATCTTCACTGGGAGAGGGATCTCCTGCTCCAGCACCAAGACCAGCCCCTCCTCCCATCGAGGCCATCATCTGCGAGAAGGTATTTTAGCTTTTCTTTCCCCGGAGATGAGAATGGGTAATAGCTTGCCTTTTCAAAGTCCATGTCTCCACCCATACCACCCAGACCAGGCATGCCTCCCATTCCTCCCATTCCTCCCATTCCCATCGGGTCCATGTCGTCCTCCACAGCAGCAGGCTCGCCGTTCTGTTCATCCTCGTCCACCCATTTACTAAAGTCAGTTTTCACGAATGCATTTTTGACTTTTTCCTTGGTGAGCCGAGGCCAATATTCCTCTTTCAGTTCTTTCTTGCGCAGAACGAGGTACAGAGACCGCGACGTGAGACGTTTAGAAGATTCCTAACCGTCATGTTCAGTACGTGCAATGAAAAACACAACAAGCAGTCTGATCACCTCAGGCACGACTTCAGAGAAGAAGTCGAAGTCGAATTCATATTCTTTTTCGTCAATACCCTTAGCCGCGCTGAACGATCGAGGAAAGCAGGCAGAAAGAAAAAAAAAAAATCAGTTCACGATTGGACGCGATCTCGACAGGAGACTTACTCTCCCGCTGTTGCTTTGAACGAGATGCTCGTAGGAGTGAGTTTATATTGTAAACTGGACTCTTGGATATTAGGCAAGTTCACAGTGAAGTAAACTATGTTCTGCAAGAACGCGTCAGGCAAGTAACAAGAAAAAAATTCTAGTGGGAACAAACTTTGGTGGCGTCCGTATCGGAGCTTCGTTGAGCCCAAAGAATTTCTGGGTGAGTAGGCATCTAGGAGAAAGATATGTACGGAAGAAGAGTGAAGTGGTGGTAAATAATAAAGTACAGGTAAGCTATATCTAGGGAAGCGCGTCGAAAGCTCGAGAATGTTGACCACAACAACCGTAAACAACCTCCTTCGGCACTTGCAATGTGGTACGTCGTCTCACCCAGTCCCAGTCCCAGAAGGCCAACCTACTGATTCAAAATCAGGTGTACCAGATGGTTCTTACCGCTCTTTCTGCTTCCTGTTCCGACAGCCTCACCACTCTTTCTGGTGTTGCTGCTGTTCTCCCTGACGATGCATGCTAAACCATGGTGAGGTTTAACTGTGCCTTGTATACATCCGATTTCTCACTTTTGTTATTCCTCAGTTTCTACTGCATCGTTCTTCTTGCAACACTGTTTGTATCGTCCTGCTACTGGCAACCTTTCCCGGTCGACACGCCTCTCTCTAAACCGTGGGCAGATAACATAACCACCTTTGGTGAAGCTCTGAACGCGTCCCTCACTGCGTCATCATATTGGGAATACGAGCAGGCAAAGTCCTTGCCATCCGTTATCCACCCTGTAGATCGATGTTGGTGTGATTTTAGCTCGGGAAGTTTTTTCGAACCTTTCAATACTTCGCATTGGGAGATAACAAGTGTTAGACGGGCAAAGGCGCAAATAGAGAAGCAGCTGAAATTAGATGAGGCCAGTCAAGCTTTGGGCGAGCCCAAGGCCACCAAAACGGATGAACAGGCCACCACCGGGATGGAAATGCCAAGAACTGCCTCACCTTCAACACCGCCGTCCCCATCCAGTTCCAGCTCAACGGTCCTCAGATCTGGATTTACATCCATACGTCCAACGCTTTGGAAGTTTGTTCAATCACTGCGTAGACCTGGTTCCGATGGTCAACCATCAAGTATAGACTCGTCCAACTCAGCGTCTGCAGAATCAAATTCGGCAAAACCTCTGTCCTTGATTCGAGGAGAGTACGATTTAAGACGATACGGGATTGGGATGTTCGTTGACTTTAGGTGGTCGAGATAGAATTTTCACGGCAGCGAAACTCGGCTTGTAGCTTATTTGTAAACAAAAAGAACGTCTTCCTTCCCCCACAACTACTGTGGATGTAAAGACAATCCTTGAGTTTCAATTTGTCAGGTCATGTGCTGTCACGTGGTCAGAGACTGGCGCGCCGCGACCGCGCCTTTTTCAAACCGTCACTTGACCATCAACAACTTCCTCCCAACCACATCTTTCGCGTGCACTTTGGCGATGAGCGCCTCTGAAGGGGAAAACTTTGACTTTGACGACGCGTACAGCGCTGATTCTGATGACTATGCCCCTGCTCCTAAGAAGGTGAGCCCTTTTTCTCCTCCTCTAGGTCAATCCTTAACCATCCACCAAAGGCAGCAGCTAAACCCAAGGCCACCAAGGTTCCAAAGGAAAAGACGGTAGCCACCAAAGCAACCGCTACGAAGACCAAAGCAGCCCGGAAAGCAAAGTCAGCTCCGAAGAAGAAGGTTCTCGCGGATCACGATGACAACGCAGAGGACAAGGGTGAGACGAGTGGAATCATGGAGATCGAAGAGGACGACGCGCCCGCTGCAATCTCTGCAGACATTCCTGCAAAGTCGAAGAAGAAGTCTGCCTCCGAGACGTACACCAAGGTAAGATTACGATTGCCTGACTCCAACGTACGTCTACTGAGTCACTGGTTCAGCTCTCGCAATTAGAACATATCCTCAAACGTCCTGATTCATACATCGGAAGCGTGGAGACCATTGCTCAGACTATGTGGACCTTTGACGCCGGAACGAAAAGGATGGTCTATCGTGAAGTGAAATACGTTCCTGGCTTCTTCAAGATAGTGGATGAAATTCTGGTGAATGCTGCAGATAACAAGGTGCATGGCTCACTGCTCGCCGCTCCCTCAGAGGATTAATCTCTTCCAAGATCAATGATTCTAGCATGGACACACTCAAAGTCGACATCGATATTGAAGAGGGCACAATTTCTGTCTACAACAATGGCAAGGGGATTCCGATAGTCATGCACTCCAAGGAGAATATGTGGATCCCTGAGCTAATATTTGGCCATCTTCTTTCATCTTCCAATTACGATGATGACGAGAAGAAACTAACCGGTGGTCGTAACGGTTACGGTGCCAAGTTGGCCAACATCTATTCGCACGAATTCACCGTGGAAACCGCAGACAAAGAATCCCAGAAAAAGTACAAGCAAACTTGGACCAATAACATGAGCAATTGTGGCAAGGCTAAAATCACGAACAACACGCGTGGCGAGGAGTGGACGCGTGTTACTTTCAAGCCCGATCTGAAGCGTTTCGGCATGGAAATGATCGATGAAGATACTGCTAGTCTGTTGAGGAAGCGTGTCTACGATATGGCAGGGACGGTGAAGGACGTGAAAGTGTTCCTCAACAACGAGAAGTTGAAGATCAAGGGCTTCAGGCAGTACGTCGATATGTACCTCAACTCCGTCTCTGCGGAGGCAGCAGAGAACTCCGGAGGCGCTGCTCAACCGAAGCAGACGGTCATCTACGAGGCGTCCAAACGCTGGGAAATCGCGTTCGCCGTCTCCGAAGGCTCCTTCATGCACGTCTCCTTTGCCAACTCCATCTCGACCACTAAAGGAGGTACACACGTCGAATATGTTGCCGGCCAGCTCGCCAAGGGTCTCATGACTGCTATTGGCAAGAAGAACAAAGCAGCAACTGTCAAAGCTGCGCAGATCAAGAACCATATGTGGATCTTCGTCAACTGTTTGATTGAGAATCCGACATTCGACAGTCAGACGAAGGAAACGCTTACTCTGCCCGCGTCTAAATTTGGCACGAAACCTACAATCACAGATGAATTCGTGAAGAAAGGTTTGTCAAATCACTTGTCAGAGCGGCATCTCAAGCTAATGGCTGCTCAGTTCAAAAGTCCCCAATCGTCGAAAACATTCTGAACTGGGCAAAGTTCAAAGCGGACCAACAGATCAAGAAAACTGATGGTACCAAACGGAATCGGTGGATGTCATCATCTGACTTCATCAACTTCCTAATCTGACTTTTCATCAGGTTGACTGGGCTGCCGAAGCTTTCCGACGCGAATAATGCAGGGACCAAGCATGCGAAGGACTGTACCTTGATCCTTACTGAAGGGGATTCCGCCAAAGCTCTTGCTGTCGCCGGTCTGGGTGTAGTTGGTCGCAACAACTTTGGTGTTTTCCCCCTGAGGGGTAAACTGCTCAACGTTCGTGAAGCCAAGTTTGACCAGATTATGAAGAACGAAGAGATTCAAAACATCAAGAAGATCATGGGTCTTCAACATAACAAAGACTATACGGACACCTCCAGTCTTCGTTACGGAAGATTGATGATTATGACAGATCAGGCGGGTTTCTTGACCTCATCCTACGAACTTACCGACTGATAATAATCTAGGATCACGACGGTTCGCATATCAAAGGGTTAATCATCAACTTTCTCGATCACTTCTATCCTTCTTTGCTGAAGATCCCCGACTTCTTGGTGGAGTTCGTCACGCCCATTGTCAGGGTATGAAAATATTCCCCCCCCCCCCCCCCCCCCCCCCCCCCCCCCCCCGACGCTGTCGAAAACCTCGTTGACATGTTTTTTTAGGTGACCAAAGGCAGTCAACGCAAAGATTTCTTTACGATACCTGAATTTGAGCAGTGGGTAGAAAGCACTCCCGACTCTCACAGGTGGACCGCCAAGTACTACAAGGTCTGCCTCTCCCTCTTTAGCAATTTTTCGAGATGCTTAAAATGTGTAGGGTTTGGGTACCTCCGATGACAAAGACGGCCGAGAATACTTCAGCAACATGGCAAAGCATATGATACCGTTCTCTCCCACCATAGAGGGTGACAGAGAGCTGATTGACCTAGCGTTCAGCAAGAAGAAAGCGGACGATCGTAAGGAATGGTTGCGACAATTCAAGGTATAGTGACCTTTCATCCCTGATACTGGAGTTTGTTGACACTAAGATTCGTAGCCTGGAACCTACCTCGATCACAACCTGGAGGAAATCCCGTATTCCGAATTCATCAACAAGGAGCTGATCCTTTTCTCGATGGCTGACAATATCCGATCCATACCCTCAGTTGCAGATGGGCTGAAGCCTGGTCAGAGAAAGGTCATGTTTGGATGCTTCAAGAGAAAGCTGAAGAAAGAAATCAAGGTGAACAGTCTTGTCTGTTGTGCCGTCGAGGGGTTTAACAGCTGTCCCTGTTAGGTAATGCAACTCGTCGGTTATATCGGTGAACAAGCCGCCTACCACCACGGAGAAATGAGCTTAATGTCAACGATCGTCAACCTTGCCCAAGATTTCGTGGGGAGCAACAACATCAACCTTCTCATGCCCAATGGTCAGTACGGTACCAGAGACCAAGGTGGAAAAGATCACGCGTCTGGCAGGTACATCAATACCTTGCCCTCACCTCTTGCTCGAGTGATATTCCACCCGGACGATGATGTCCTTCTTAATCCTCAAAAGGACGACAACAAACAGGTGGAACCGGAGTGGTACATGCCTGTAGTACCTATGGTACTGATTAATGGAGCCGAGGGTATTGGAACTGGTGCGTATTTCAGTATGGCTGCTTTGAAGTCAACTAAAGCCTATCTTTATACAGGATGGAGTACCAACATTCCCTGCTTTAACCCTAAAGACATCGTCGACAACTTGAAGCGCCTGATGAACGATGAGGAGATGGTTCCGATGCATCCCTGGTGGCGCGATTTCAAAGGAGAGGTCAAATACGTTTCGAAACACAAATACGACGTCACGGGCATCGCATCCAAAATCGACGATTCGACTGTAGAAATTACCGAGCTTCCTATACATAGGTGGACTCAGAACTTCAAGGCCGAATTGGAGGCTATGATGGTCGGTGAAAAGACAAGTGACGGGAACATCAAGGTACGTTGACTTTTTGTGTCCCCATGGACATAGTGCCGATGCTCGAACTTTTTGCGCCTAGAATTACCAAGAGCATCACGCGAATCAAGATGTGCACTTTGTCATTCAAATGGATCCCAAAGAATTGATCAAGGCTGAAGAGAAAGGCCTCATCGAATACTTCAAGCTCACTTCTAAAATCACGACTTCCAATATGATTTGTTTTGACTTTGACGGCAAGATCAGAAAATACGATTCTCCGGAAGAGATGCTTGAAGAATTTTACCCTAAGCGCCTTGAGTACTACCAGAAACGAAAGGTTCGTCTTCTTCGGTTTTCGACTGTCATTTATTCATTCCCCTTCAGGACTTCTTAGCATCGGAACTTCAGAACGCTTTCGAAAGACTTTCGAACCAAGCCCGATTTGTGCAGATGATTGTGGACAAGAAGTTGACAGTGTCGGGACGAAAGAAAGCTGATATTGTTGTGGATCTAAGGAGTCATAACTTCCGCCCTTTCCCGAAGAAGAAGGTTAAGGCTACTGCAGATCAAGAGGACGCAGGGGAAGAAGTCGAGGAGGAAGAGGAAGAAGGGCCTAACACTGACTTCGACTACTTACTTAGCATGCCGATCTGGAACTTGACCCGAGAGAAAGTAGGTTTCAACCTTGGGGCAACTACGCCAAAGTCTCTGACATACACTTTCCCGACGACAGATAGAGAAGCTACGCCAGCAAGGGGCTGAGAAGGAGGCCGAATTGGTTGCGGTCTTAAACAGGTCCCCTAAGGATATGTGGCGTATCGATCTAGACAACTTTTTAGAAGTCCATGAGGTTAGTTGAATTGTCATGCAATTCGCCTTTTTGCTCTTGACTGACTGGTGGTCACAGAAAACGGAAGATGATCGTCGGATCAAGTCCAATGAGGGAATCAAAGGAGGCAAAAAGGGTAAACGCAAGAACGCCGTCTTGCAGACCAGGAAGTCGTTAGGCAACAGGAGGGATGACACTGACGACGACTTCAAACCTGTTAAACCTGCTCCAAAGAAGAAAGCGTCAGCGCCAGCGGCGGCTGAGAGCAACAAGAAAGCCCCACCTGCACCAGCGCCCAAGGCAGCGCCGTCTAAGAAGGCGAAGAAAGAGGACGATTCGGACGTGGATATGTTCATTGACGATAAGGAGGTTGAGGTGAAGAAACCTCCGAAGAGGATGGCTAGGGCTGCGACCAAGGCGATCAAGATCGACTCAGATTCTGACGACGAGATTGAAATGGTTGAACCTGAGAGTAATGTGCCTTCCACGTCCTCGGCAAAAGACGAGGTAGAAGCCGATGAAATGGATGTCAGCCAGACGAAGAACAAAGGCAGAAGCAAGGCACCGCCCAAGCGTAAATCGTACGTTCTACATTTTCAGAACTTTTTTATGTGGGGCTTATTTATGGATAGGCCCGATCTTGATCTCGACGAAATCGACGGATTCGTCGATGTGAAACCAGTCCCCACAAAGAGGCCGAAAGTCACTGATTTCTTCGGGTCGTCGTCAAACACGAAAGATAAGAAGGCGACAGCTGCAGAGCCGAAAGCAAACACAAAGAAGACGGTCGCAAATAGCATGAAACCCCGATCTCCCCCGAAACCCAAAAAGGCTGCCGCAAAGATGATCAAATCCGACGACGAGTCTGAGGGTGGTTCAGATGGATACGACGACTTGCCCAAACCGCCTCCGAGAGCCACTTCGTCTCGTGTGGCAAAAGGAGCTGCAAAGAAATATATCGATATCTCGGACGGAGATGACGATGAAGGCAATGGATCAACATTTTTTGATGATTGAACCCTGGCTTATTTAATTTTTTTCTCCCCAACGTTCACGAGGGTGTGCGGACATCAGTTATGTTCCGCACCGTACACTTGCATATCTCGTCCACGTCTTTTTTTGTCCCTTCGTTGTCATCTACATTTCGTTCCAAAGTCGCATCCCCTTCTGTATTTTACACTGTTTCCACCCAAGTACAACACTTTTAGTATACTTCTGTAATTCACTACTATCAAATTCAAAATGCCGGCTTTGGAGCGGCTAAAAGTGGCGGAGTGAGTACCTGAGAGCCAGCTTACCTCTGGTTACCATTTGGACGATATAAGTAAGACAGTCCAGTACACATGACTGTACATATTTTCTCTCCACCCTCCACTGGAAATACTCGATTTGTGTCAGCATGCACACCTTCCACAGGGACCCTGAGCAAAGACCGGAGACTCAAGAGGGAAGTCGTCAAGTAAATGGTCGTGTGCCGAGTGCAGCATGTGGGGTTATCGCCGACCATGACGAGCCCGATAGCTTTGATCATGTTCGAGGTGAGAAATTTTTCGTTACCTATCATATAAATTTCTAAATTGTTACAAGATCCGAGCGTACGACAACTATCCTCCAAGCCATCGTTCGACCTCAAGCTGTCCGTCAGGACGACCAACAATGAAGTGCCCCAGACGAAATCGATATTGTTAGGTATGGTGAATGATCCAACTTTCTTACCGCAATCCTTATTTTACCCTGTATTATTCAGGCCAAAAATCCTCTGAAGACGCCCCTTTCGAGGGAAATTCCTCACCCCAACCATTCCCAATCCTGGTCGCGTGCCGCACCGATTCATCGAATTCGTCTACGCCCCCTTCCCCAGCAGACGATGCATCTCTTCTACATCGTGGTTCCATACGTTTTATGCCACGAGTTCGGATCACATCTGGTCTCCGTGGTTCAAATGGTCGTCTTTCCGTTTCTGGATCCCCAAACATTTCAGCAAGGTCACCCATTACAACTATGTCCCAGTCTCCGTTCACAGCCAGTCAACCCTCTTCATTAGCTTCAACTCGATCGTCTTCGATTTCGTCATCAATATCTGCCCCCATTCGTTTTCGTGAACAAGAGTCTGTTCCATCGAAATGGGGACCACTGGGTAGACGAGTTAGTATGTTCGCATCGTCGAAACGAAAAAGGAGGTCCCTGAGTGGTGTAAAAAGTGCCTGGGATAGTTATACCACTCCCCAGGACGTCGGAGCAAATCCTAGTAGGGGAAGGGAGGTTGGAGATCGCGACGAAAGGACGCCCCTCATGAGAAACGAAGACAATGAAGTTGACCGTGAAGAAGTCTACGACATAAACCAGGAGATTGATGCTATATTTGGAAAGTGGCCTAGAAGGCTGTTGAATCGACATGTGTGTATCTTTTCATTCAGAATTTCAGGTAGCTGATTTCAACACGTAGTGGTGGTGGTGGCAAGTTGAGCCATTCGTGTGCTGTTGGTGGTGCAACAACAATGAGGTTGTTTTTGAATGAATCAAGGATATTCGACTTCTCTGGGTGTGTTGACCATCCTCATAGTTCTACTTGCGATTATACTGACAGCACTCTATAGAGTTAAAAAATGCCAGCAGACCATGCAAACTTTTCTTTTCTTATGTTAAGCGTAAATTATACGTCTATTAGTTGTAAGAATACCTAGTACTCGAGAAATTTAGAGAGTACTAATAGTGGAGAATCAAGAATGGAAAGTGCGTGAGAATTTCGGGCGTAAAGACCAATTACAGGGACTCCCGCAACATCCCTTCAGTTTTCGCCATCCTCCTAGACTGACTTCACCTGGACCACGCTTCCCCAAGAGTGCAGCTACCTCGTGGTATGCCGCCTTCAGACCCTTTGGGATCCTCGAAACCCGAAGACCAACGTCGCAATGCGCGAACTACCTTGGACCCACTCATAACAGATCCAATTCCTAGTTCATCGTCCTCATCGTCAGGAACAAGTAGAGTTGCTCTCATACAAAAGGTTTTAACGGCTCCCTTCAGTCACAGAAAGAGGGACTCTACAAGAATATTATCCGAATGTACGTGTTTCTACATGGCCTCTACTTCTGGCTACACATAAATTTGTTCGAATTCAGCTGACGAATTATCTTTCTAATTTTTTCTCTGTCCTTTTCATCTGGATTGGTGTAGTGGCACCTGTGATAATGACACCAAAGATGATCAATTCTGCCGCAACTGTCTCCTCGAGAAATGCACGTCCAACTGTAACCGGAGGATCCATCACTCGGCCTAGAATGGATCATTTCGCGACGCTAGGAAGGGCACCTCTCAGGCTCAGTATGGGGAGTCGCCGAATCACTTCACGCGATCTAGAAATTGTGGAAGCCACGGAACAGCTTTTAAATGTCGAGGTACCGGAGCCAGAAGGAGTTGCTTCCGATGTCAGTTTATTGAGAGGTTTCAACGCTACGATACCGAGTGCGGAACAAAGTAGAACGAGGAGAAGGCACATGAGAAGCGTGGACGTACCTCATATCGGATTAAAAAAGTTGGGGATGCACGCGAGAGGGATGTTGGGCGAGGAAGAGGACCACGAAGGGCGAAGTACTACTAGCGACGACGACGTTGTGGTAATTCCACGTGTCGATGGGACTATCAAGAAGGGGAAAGGTCGCGGTCGAGGTAGTTTGAGCGCTACGAAAATGCTGGGTAAGGATGAATTGTCGAGGCAAAGAAAAGAGATCCAAAGAGACAAGGAAAATTTACATGTGAAGAAGGTGTGCCTTTGAGTCCTTTCTCGAGGGACATTACTAACCGAGTCTGTGCAGAGTCTCATTCATAGCGAAATAACAGAAATAACACACAAAATAGAGGCCCTAGACGAAATTCGTGCGAACCTCGAGCGCGATCTTCTGAAGCTTCAGGAAGAGGAGTTGGAATTGGACGCTGAAAGTGGGTCAAAAATATTCCGGTTCAAATTTCCAGCCGTTTGACATACGTACTCTTACAGTGGAAGGTGTGAAAGAAAGGCTAGAATTCGAGCAGTCAGCGACCACCCGTTCCTCAAAGGTACCGGAACACGATTTACAGCTTCCACAAAGTTCAAGGCATCGAAAAGGCCCCGCATTTTTGCCTTCCGAACACAGCGAACTTCCGCCAGGAGTAGCTTTCATGGTGCGGCTTGTTCGTCCTATCTCATGATCCAGTTATTCTGATGAGCGAATGAACATAGACTTTAGAAAGCCACAAAACTCCAATAACTGCTCTAGACTTTTCGGAACCTTATGGTACTCTAGTCAGTGCTTCCCAGGAAGACTCTCAGCCTCGTGTATGGGATTTATTCTCTGGATCAGAGATAGGACGGCTCCGTGGGCACGGAGGGACTGTGAAGGCTATCCAGGTGGAATCCCATGTATGTATAACGGGAAGTGAGGACAGTACCGTTAGGTTATGGGATCTTAGGAAGGTTGATGTAGAGGATAGCGATGGTTTAGAAGAGGAGGGCGAAATGGTCAATCTGAGTGACGTCATAGAAGAGGAGGAAGAGGCAACTTCAAGGGGCGATGAACCTTCCAGAACGAACGGAATCAAGAAAGCCAAAGAGAAGGAAACCGAAAATCCAGCATGCATAAGGATGCTGGAGGGTCATACCAAAGCCGTTACTGCAATGTTCTTTGAGGATACATGTCTGGTATGTTGTTCGTTGATCTGTCCAATTACTGTATCATTCATTATTCCAATACAGGTGACAGGTGCCTCAGACAAGACTCTTCGGCAGTGGGATTTGACAACTGGTCAATGTGTTATGACTATGGATATATTGTGGGCGATATCACATCAAACGTCGACCACGCCGAGTTCCTCCCTCTCAGGTAGTCTCTTTGCGGGTGCCGCTAATTCTCTCGGTACATTTGCTGTACCGACTCCACCATATGCCGATGGTAGCTGGGATATGTACGAAGATTATGTCGGAGCGGTGCAATTCTGGGGGTACGGTCTGGTCAGTGGTAGCGGGGATGGTGCTGTTCGCATGTGGGATAGTGAGTTGACTGCTGCAACTTTTTGTCCCCGTATGGCTGATCGTGATCTCAGTGCGTACGGGACAGGCTCATAGAACACTGATAGGGCACACAGCTCCCGTAACTTGCCTTCAATTCGACGAAATTCACATTGCAAGTGGTGGTCTCGATAAGACGATCAGGGTAAATCCGTTTGACCAAGTTGTTCTGTGCTAATTATCTTCACTCCAGATATGGGATCTACGGACAGGAGGGATCTTTGAAACTCTAAAATACGATCATCCAGTTACTGCCCTACAATTCGACACACGAAAAATTGTTGCGGCTACAGGAGAAAACGGTATCAAGGTACGATGACAATGTTTATTCATTCCTTTTCATGAAGTTAATGAGCTTCTTTTCAGATATATAACCGCACGAGCATGCAACATTCCACTCTGCTTACCAACGGACACACGAAGCCGGTCGAATGTTTGAGATATATGGACCGTTATCTTGTATCTGGCGCACGAGACGCGACGATGAAAATATGGTCTCTATAGGCCTTGGGGGGATACTGATAGTAATTATAACTAAGGTTATGACGCGTTCATGGGCTCCAGAAGGGACTTCTTTTTTTCTCTAGTTTCCATGCATCTATAGACCTGCAAGATAATAATGCTCAGCAAATATGTATCATAGCAGTCAAGTACTCAAACATTTGACTAAATGCGGCCGGAATGTTGAGCATTGAGAGCGGCCTCGGCAACGGTCGGAGTAACGCGTGAATCACGTGACAGATTCAACGAGCTCTCAGCTAAACACTTGGGCGCTCACTTGGGCGCGCGTAAATTTTCGTGACTCGATCAGGAGTCGATTGTGATCAATTTTGTGGATGTTATGTGCATATCGATTTAGAGTACTTGCATCTTTCTTACGACCACCATCTCGTCTGATGTCTTCTACTCCTCCTGCTCCCGCGACCCGAAATGTGCAAGATCCAAACTCAAAGAGTGCAGGTATGGCACCGTCCCAATTTCATTGTCACTCATGATGCTAAATACCACGAGTTAGCGAAGAAAAAGGCGAAGCAATTAGAAAAAGAGGCCAAGTTGGCTGCAAAGGCTGTCAAGAATGCCGCCGCCGCCACCGTTGGATCTGGTGAAAAGAAATTGAAGGCAGAGAAGGAGAAGAAGGAGGAGGAGGCACCGTTTGTGAATACTACACCGAAGGGGGAAAAGAAAGGTGTGTATATCTCTAGTTCATGTTGCTTCAGCGAATTGATGATGTCCGAAGACCTTTCTCAACAGATGGCAAGTGGATATAACCCTACTGCTGTCGAAGCAGCATGGTACGACTGGTGGTCTGCTCAAGGTTTCTTCTCCCCACAATTAACACCCGATGGAAAAATAAAACCAGAAGGCCTTTTTGTCATACCTGCACCTCCCCCCAATGTTACTGGTAGCCTGCACATTGGACATGCTTTAACGACGGCCATTCAGGACACTCTCATTCGATGGAACCGAATGTTAGGCAAGACAACTTTATTCGCACCCGGATTCGACCACGCCGGTATTTCTACTCAAAGCGTCGTGGAAAAGAGATTGTTCAAAACTACTGGGAAGACTCGGCATGATCTAGGGCGTGAAAAGTTTCTAGAGACTGTCATGGACTGGAAAAATGAGTATGTCCATCTTACGTCTGACGTGGCGGATTTCGTTACTGACTGCCAGTGAAGTTACCAAGGCCGAATTACTAACCAGTTGCAGAGGCTAGGTGGAAGTTATGATTGGGACCGCGCTGCATTTACTATGAGCCCTGTAAGTCGTCTCGAGCTCAATAACTATTGAATTGTACCGAATACGTTCGGCCAGGCCCTCTCCAAAGCTGTCATCGAGACTTTCTGCCGTCTACATGAAGATGGTATCATATATAGGGCAAATCGCTTGGTCAACTGGTGTGTGAGACTGAATACGACACTGTCCAACTTAGAGGTGAGTCATTGGTGTATCAGCCAAACATATCTCACAATATTGCCACTCTTCACAGGTAGAGCAAGTACAGCTCACCGGACGTACCCTTCTCAACGTTCCTGGCTACGATGCAAAGGAGAAGTTTGAGTTTGGTGTCATAACGAGTTTCGCCTACCCTATAGATGGTTCCGGTGCGTCGGTTGTATAGTCACCTATACCTCCACTCATACGAACCCCAGATGAAAAGCTGGTTGTTGCAACCACTCGTCCAGAAACTATGCTGGGTGATTCCGCCATCGCTGTCCACCCGGATGACCCCCGATACAAGGTCAAGGTTCTTTCCCCCGTACCGCCTCCACATTTGGACTGAACGGAGACATAATTAACATAGCATCTCCATGGCAAGTTTGTGCGTCACCCGTTCATCGACCGTCTTCTTCCAATCGTCCCCGATGCAATGGTAGACATGGAATTTGGAACTGGTGCAGTTAAGATTACCCCCGCTCATGATCCAAACGATTATGAAGTTGGTGCAAGACATAAACTCGATTTCATCAACATCCTGAACGACGACGGAACTTTCAATCACAACGCTGGCGAGAAATTTAAGGGAATGAAACGGTTCCATGCGAGGGTTGCTGTTGTGAATGCTTTGAAGGAGCTCGGACTATTCATAGAGGTCAAGGATAACCCCATGATGATTCCTACCTGCGCGTATGTGGCTTTCTTTCGCTCTGAGAACTCTCGAAGCTCACCCTGTTGATCGACAGGAAATCCGGTGATATCATTGAGCCTGTCCTGAAACCGCAATGGTGGGTGAATTGCAAGCCACTTGCCGAGGAAGCCATTATGCGAACCAAAGCCGGAGAATTAGAAATACAGCCTAAACAGTCGGAGAATGAATGGTACAGGTGGTTGGAAGGAATTCAAGATTGGTGTATCTCGAGGCAACTTTGGTGGGGACATCGTTGCCCCGCTTACTTCGTCCGGATTGAGGGGAAAGAACAAGATGTACGCACTGCTTCATATCCTTACTCTATTGCGATTCCATTAACGCAGTGACACCAGTTAAAGGATGGGGCTGATTGGGTGGTCGGCCGTACGTTGGAAGAAGCAACTGAAAGGGCAAAAGCGCTCGCAGGAGGTGCCAAGTTCATACTGGAGCAGGATGAAGATGTGCTGGATACATGGTTCTCGTCTGGTCTTTGGCCTTTCTCTATCATGGGTTGGCCTGATAATGTCCGTTCATGTCTCTTTCTCTTCAAATTACAAACTCACCTTGCCGCCTCTAGACCCCGGATCTGAAGAACTTTTACCCCTCCTCTCTCCTCGAGACTGGTTGGGACATCCTCTTTTTCTGGGTAGCTCGTATGGTCATCCTCGGAATCAAACTCACCGGAAGGGTCCCTTTTAAAGAGGTGTACTGTCATGCGATGATTCGCGATGCTCACGGGCGGAAGATGAGCAAGTCTCTGGGTAATGTCATCGACCCGATAGACGTTATTCAGGGTTTATCTTTGGAAGCGCTCCATGAAAAACTGTATGAAGGAAACCTAGATGACAAAGAGATTGCTAAGGCAAAGGCTGGACAGAAGAAGGACTTTCCGAAGGGTATACCACAGTGTGGAACGGATGCATTGAGATTTGCGTTGTGTGCTTACAGTGCTGGAGGTGGGTGCTATATTATTTATGGGCCAAAAGAATGCTGACCCATATCCACACAAGGTCGTGACATTAACCTGGAGATTTTGCGTGTCGAGGGTTATCGCAAGTTCTGCAATAAGATCTTTAATGCTACCAAATTTGCTATGTTGAAGCTGGACGAATCATTCGTTCCGGAACCTAAAGCCCAGGTATTTGAGCATTTGTTGATCGCTTGTCACTCCGGATTGACGCGTGGTGCTAGCCCACAGGCAATGAGAGCCTCGTTGAAAAGTGGATCTTCCACAAGCTCAACATTGCTGCGACGGAGATCAACGCCCATCTGACCACGCGTAACTTTATGATGGCTACTACTGCGGCCTATAACTTCTGGCTGTACGAGCTTTGTGACGTCTACATCGTAGGTCTTCGTCTTGACCGGTGACCGGCCCGTCCCCTCCTAACCTTTCCCACTCGTTAAATAGGAAGCAATGAAACCTATGACCGACGAATCTGCATCTGAATCGACGAAGAAGTCGGCACAACAGACGTTATATACATGCCTCGATTATGGCTTGCGATTGTTGCATCCCTTCATGCCCTTCGTCACAGAAGAGCTGTGGCAGAGGCTACCTCGCAGACCGAACGATTCAACTCCTTCAATCATGTTATCTTCTTTCCCAGTCTCAGTTAGTACTTATCAGCCTCTCGCCACCCTCCTTACTGATCCTTAACAGGATCCGGCTTTTGTCTTCGAAGATGCCGATAAGGACTTCGACCTCGTCTTTACTGTCCTTCGATCTGCGAGGTCGCTGGCCGCTTCTTACAACCTCCAGAGTAACATTCAATGTGAGCTGAAAATTTCCTTTTGATTCTCTGCTTCTTACGAATCTACGATCTCTTCACCAGTCTTCTTACAAACAAGGGACGAACGTGAAACAGCTTTGTTCAAATCTCAAACCCCCACCATCGTCACGCTGACGAAGGCATGCAATAGCGCAGAGGTCGTGACAGGTGTGAAAGATAT
This sequence comes from Marasmius fiardii PR-910, assembly GCA_014904975.1. Classification (NCBI taxonomy): domain Eukaryota; kingdom Fungi; phylum Basidiomycota; class Agaricomycetes; order Agaricales; family Marasmiaceae; genus Marasmius; species Marasmius fiardii. The sequence goes on from MU127864.1 coordinate 109,663, forward strand.
ACCTTCTGGATGCGGGAGTGCCGTTGTAACATCCTCAATCACGGTCCACACACTTGTTCGGGTATGTTTTCGTGCAGTACAACTGGCCCGTCGACTTATTTCTGGGAACAGGGGCTCGTTGATCTTGATGTCGAGATTGCCAAGTGCGAGAAGAAGTTGGATGTCGCTCGGTTGAATCTTCAGAAGATCGTGAAGCAGGAGTCGCAGGCCGACTATGCGACTACTGTCCCAGAGAACGTCCGACAAGCTAACGACGAGAAGGTAAAGTTTCCCATTGACCGTGGAGGAAATTGTCTAAACACTCATTCGTTTACGCAGAGGAGAACGCTCGAAGCAGAGATATCCACCCTGGAGGCTTCGAAAACCATGTTTTCACAGCTCAAGTGATAGAGAGTATACTCTTCTATTACACACATATATACATGAGAACCAATATTAGAGATCCCAACCTGAGGAACAGCACGAACGATTAGAGTCCTTTTCGAGAACCCGAAAAATTTCCAAAGATTACCGTCAATACCATCTCTAGGGTATGTACGTAGAGTATACGACAGAGCGGGCTCAGTCAGAAGGAGGTGTGTATGCTTCTACCAACATTTTACTAAACTCTTTCAGCTTCTCTGGACCTCTAACCTCCTCAGTGAGCAGAGGTAGCTTGATGATATGGAAGAATTCGTCGTAAAGTTCGTGAGCTTCGTTGAGGTATTTCTGTTGCATTTTTTGCCGAACCTGGCAATGTTCACAGTTTGAGTCTGAATAACAGTGAGCCAAGATCACAGTTAGAGGGTTGTGGCTTAACGCACTCTTCTTTGGGAAGAGAAGTTGGTTCACAACAATATTATGCGTGTCGATTTCGTAGGAAGTCAATTCTTGGACCAAACGCTCCGTTTCGTACAACGAAAGGAATTCTGAGATGCAGACACAAACGAATGTTGTTTTTTCCTGTGAACGGTTATTATTACGTTTGGAGCAAGTGATTTCTGGAGACTTACAGGGTCTTTGAATTGTGTGTTGACTTCGGTGATGACAGCACGCATAGACTCTAATTTGGCAAACATATCTTCTTGTGAGCCTGCCTCGCCTCCCATCATCGCAGACATCTGTCTTCAGCCGTAAGAACCGTAGCTGGGTTCAACAAAGCTTGATCTGACCTGGCTAATCATTGGGCCAAACCGCGAACCTAGTGTGCTCAATTTACCTAATGCCTTCTCTAAAACTGTCGGGAACGACAAGAAACGGAGGGTGTGTCCAGTAGGGGCCGTGTCAAATACAATGACAGAGTATTCCATAGATTTGACGTGTCTAAGAGGAGGATGAGAAACAAGTTCGATGCAAGACGATGGAGGAGACCGAACTTCATGATTTCGGCAAAACTCATGGCTTCATCGACACCAGGAATAGCGAATGCCAGATCTTGCATCATGGTTCCCATCATACCATTTGAATCAGCTGTACGGACAAGATGAGGGTGAGGCGCTGTACCATCGACGTTTTAAGTAGGTATCGCGTACATTGCTCAATCATTTCTTGAATCGCACTTGTAGGGTCAATTTCCATCGCAAAAAGATTGTCAAATCCGTTAACTTTTGTCGCATCCTTGGAGAATTTTTGCCCAAACGCATCCGAAAGATTGTGAGCTGGATCAGTTGACTAATGCGAAGAGATATTTGAGACTGGGTAGATCGATAGACGTTTCCTCGAGAAGCGTACAATGAGTAGGACTGATTTTCTACACTTTGCTAGTTGAATAGCCAGAGAACATGAAGTGGTAGTCTTTCCTATCAAAGAAAGCGTCGTTCACTGGAGTGACTCGATCTTACTGGACCTCTTACCGACACCACCTTTCCCGCCTGTAATAGCTAATTGTGAGATTCGGAAGGCCATCTAGACTTTAGGTAACATACCGCAAAATATCCATTTGAGAGACTGCTGATCGAGGATATTCTGAAGAGTCGGTTCAAGGGTTTCGGTGTCCATGGTGGAAGTTTACAATGAGCGTGCTGGGCGTTGTCACTGCGGTTATCATCTATCCACAACAATCTCGACGTCGCTTGATCTGACCCGTCTTCTGTCGAACTTTCTCGTCCTTTCGCGCTGGTCCCAATGACGGATTCAATTTATTTCAGAGGTAAGTCACTCTTTCTCCTTGTTCAAACATACAGACCTGAACTATTAATTACCTCAGCGTTGTTGTTAGTCAATGAACAGAGGAGTGCCTACGGACTTCGGTATCACGATTTCACTCGTTACAGGTGCGAGAAAAAGCCATTATCTCAGTCAAGACAAATTGTAAAAGGAGCATTCAGAAAGCATTGCGCAAATAGGACCCATCGTCTGAGATCGACTCTCAAGCTCACGCACGGTAGAGGACGCGATTTCAAGAAAGTTGCTCCTCCTTCTCTCGAACAAATCAAGAGCGGGTAGTACGTGTCCTATGGAATTAATTTAAAGCTCACATTTTCAAGAGTGATATAGCCTGGAATTGCTCCTTTTTGAAACCGAACGTGCATGGGCTTATTCTCAAGACTTGAACGCGCAGTCCCTCCAGCCAGGAAAAGCTGAAAATGCAAGTTCAATTAGGCATCACGCTACAGGAAGATTTCGACGGAGTATTCATTGGGCCATGCAACTCTTGTCTCATTGCCAAAATATTTACAAGGCAGGTCGGCTGTCTGCGGAAAACCTTCTCGAGGTAACCGTGTACACTTTGATGCTCAACGGCCGGTTCCTCCGTTATCGGGATGAATTCGAGGACGCGATTACTCAACTCTGCGTTGCTCGCAGTCTTCTTGATACATTGGCCGATGTAGCACCTACAAGTCGAGATCAAGCTCTTGCGACGTTTTTCTCTGACGAAATTGGACCTGAAATCAGGCACTGCGCCCATGAGCTTGGGAGGTCGAAGGCGTACGACGTGGATAGCATTGTGGATGAAATCTCGGAGAAGCATAAAAACGAGCTGGTAGAGGGGTGCGATTCGATTCTCGCCAAATTCCAGGGTGAAGTGATGTCTGGGAAAGGAGAGAACTTGCAGAAACTGGAACCTCTCGTGTGGGAGAAGGAGACAGTTCCAGTTCGGAATCCGGAGCTTGTGGACGTTCTTTTGAAAGTACAGCAAGCAGAGAAGAAGCTGAGGATTTTTACTGGAACGAATGAAGGTAGAAACAGTGCGCCAGGGTCGAAAAAAGGGGTCGCTGCTTATGACGCGATCCTCCTTGCCCTCAGTGATGCAGAAGAGGTAGCACGAAAGCTGTCTGAGGCGGAACAAGTAGGTCGATTGATGTTTGATTACATTTGCCATCTCATCCATATTGTACAGTCTAGTGGACAAAGCTCCAATTCTACTAGTGGATCGCGCGATCTGCATTTTTTGCATCACTACATCACTTACAAGCTCCTATCCTATCGCATTCAACGGGATTTGCGACTGGTCTCCGCGTTGACTTTGCAGGCAACAAGCACGACAAACGGACCACAGACAACTAAGGGGAAGGTGTCACAGGTTGACAGTCGTTTGTTCCCCGCCACTGTTAAAATATTGGATACGATTCTACAGAGCCTGGAACAGATGCGAACGCTGAGCATAGTCGACGAAACACCGGATCTGGCTTCAGCTGTTGAATCGCGTATCTCGTATACAAAAGCTAGAAGGTATGGTTATCGCCGACGTTGAGTGAATTCTCAACTGACTTCTGTCGGTAGGTGTCTCGAAGTGTCGCGATGCTACGCGCCATTGAAAAAATATGCCGAGGCACTGGCACTTCTTCAGCATTTAAACATCCATATACGCGAGACCAACAGTCTCATGTCGCTCTCACCAGCAGATGCCATCTCCTCCGCAACGTCTCCATTTTATCATCTCTCCAGCGCAGACGTCGTTAAATTCGAAAGTGACGCATCAATCGAAAGCCTACGGTTTAAACGCGAGTGGCTCACTTATAATGGAGGCTCTGTCGATGGTGATCCAAAATCATACAAGAAACCGCTGTTCTTTAACATTGCCTTGAATTATGTGAATTTGGATATGGATAGGCTTCAGGAGAGAGCTGGAAAGCAAATACAAGTGGTTGAAGCAGCAGTTGCTGCTCCTGCAACGGTGAAACTGGAGACGGTGGCGCAGAAGAAGACAGCGCAAATTGAACAGGAATCGAGACCTGCCACTCCAGAACCCAGGATCGCTCCTGCGAGAAGTGGTCTCAGCAGTCTTTTGGGCGGATGGTGGGGGAAGAATTGAGAGTTGAGAAAATCATGGGATAATGGACTGAAGAGGCTTTGACACGTCGGGTGGAAGCTACTATTTTTGACCCAGAAGTGAAAAGAAAAGTGTCGATAAGGTAAACTTCATCAAAATCAGCCCGCTCACAATAAAACTTGGTGGAACTACAGTTTATATGTTAAAGTTTGGTTTTCCGAAGTTCTGGATTTTTTGGAGAGAATTTAAGGGATGTCAGAAGAATCTGTGAGAGGTGTTCAAATGGCGGAGTAGTAAAAAAGTGACAAGATGTGACAAAGCTAGCATCCACTTTGTTGAAGATCACCTTTGTGTTCCGACCAGAGTAACAAATAAGAAGACAGTTACCAATCATATGTGCCCTGTAATATGTAATATAATCTTCAACCTACAGGTGCCGAGTCTACTGTTGATGGGTCTTTAGATGATCCAGGAAAAGGACACGTTGAAAAGGGGGGACATATAGGGGGTGGTGACGTAGATGTGGGTACCTAGGTCGGAGCTGCAGGTGAGGTAAGATAAGTCCGGATAAGCTGGAGGATAGGTAGGATAAGTCGGAGGATAGGTCAGATCATGAGTGTTGGTAGTAGCCAAATAAGGACATGTCAAGATAAGTGCCCAATAAGTACATAGCAAAGAAGGCACTTAGCACAGTGCTTGGTAGCTGTAGCTGTCAAGCCTCACTCTAAATTCATAGAAGCCACTTTCCGTGCCATTGAAGTTCTCAACAGTTCAACTCAACTTGCCTTTTCTCTGTTTGTCAAACTCACAATCACTTCTAAGAGACCCTCATCCAATTGTGCAAGAACTTTGCTTGTCCTGGCTCCTTTGTTCCCAAGTTGCTGTCTGTTGTTGTGTGTGTTTTACAAACCAGGTAAAGACTGCTATTTTTGCATCTTTATAGAAGTAATATATCTACTAAGATTTAGTATAAAGGGATAATATTAGGACTAGAGTGAGCCCACACCACTAGTCAAAGCCAGAGATGCAAGTTCAAGAAGTTCAATGCACAGAGAGAGTACCTCATGCAGAGCAATCTGAAACATGTAGGACTGTGTGAAGTCAGCAATTTCCAAACCTTTGAACTATTAGGCCTCTCTACACTTCTAGACTCACTCTGAGTGACCAAGTGTCATGAAGTGCATACTATTTTCTGTTTACCTTCCTACAGTCTCTTTTTCTTTTACTATGATACATGACATCATTCTTGTTTCATCCCTGAATCCTATCTTTTATCTTTATTCCACTGCATTCTATCCTTTTCTGCTATGTTCTATCAGTTTCCGTATGATACAGGTCACAACATCATAGGTCACATGCCAAGTAGTAGGAGTAGTATATGTTAAGGATGTGCGAGAGCAGAACCTGGAAGGGATCTGTTGGAGAGCGAGAGTGAATAGAGAGAAATGAGAAAGAGACAAGATGTCTGATGGAACCTGACTTGTTCTGATGGAGTGAGAACTAAACTAGACTTGTCAGTAGTCGAAGTTATTAGACAACGACACCTTGAGTTGAACTGACTTAGTCTGGTCAGAAAGCAAGAGAGATAGCAATCCTAAGATGATTTCAATTCTGAAGTACTGCTATGAAGACATACAACTTATATACTAAGTGAATGGCTGTAAGAAGCATTCCAGAATAGGTAGGTAAGATATCAGCCAAAGTGGGTTATGGCCAGAGTATGGTAGATGGATACATAAAAGGGAACGTAAGGGATTTCTGTAAGATCATAAGACATGAATGGATTGTGTAGCTAAAAAAGATATCTTAGTCATGAGTCCAACAGTCCAGAACTTGCAGGGTCCCAGATCGTTGGGAAGAACTGTGATGTAAAGAGTTACTGGGCCAGAGCCCAGATATATCCGGCATGGCTGTAACAGTATCCCCCTCTTAAGGTTCTTGCCCTCAAGAACTGTCCAAGACGGAATCCTGTTATAAGAAAAATAAACGAGAGTTGAAATAGGCCAGAAACGGCTGACAATGAATTGTCTGATAGACAAAGAGAGAAGAGCGGAAAAGCTTGGAATCTGAGATAAGAGAACATGAGGTAAGATAAAACTAGCTGAGATGAAACTAGCTATATATAGAATAATGAAAGATTTAAAGAATATATAAGGTGCACCAAAATACCCAAGACCTTTCTAACTTTCTCTCAAATTACAAACATGAAAATGTCTGACGAATCTGCCCTGGAAGATTTTAACATTCCCCACCATCTTGACCATCCCACCTGGCCCTGTCTGGAATTCATTCCAATGCCTTTTGATGCTGAGCCCCCCACTAGTGTTCAATAAAGACGATTACCCCCCACTAGATGGCAAATTGTGGAAAGACCACTGGGAGCGGCTGCAGGAGGAGGAGGATAAAGTGGATACAGTGATTAAGAAGATAAAGAGGGTGTTACAGGACTTCGAGGATTTGAAGGAGGAGCACAAAGAGTGGGAAATGGAGCGGAGAGCAGCATTCAAGGCAGACTTGCAAAGTTGGGAGCAAGAAGAGGAAAGTTAGAAATGAAAATGGGTGGATTACATTGCCCAAGCACACTGGGAGATGGAGGAGAGGAAGAAGGAGCAGGAGCGTGTGGTGTCTGCTGTGGCAGACAAGGAAAAGTCTGCAATGACAGATACCTCTTCAAACACGCTGGTGTCTGGAGAAAGACCGGGTGAGGCGGAGCCTGAAGAACCTGTAAGCACTTGACTTCTATTTTTCATCTTTTTCCTGTCTTTTATTTTGTTTTAGATGAAATTAATAGCTGATGATCCAGTATTTCAGATGGGTGTTCAAATCAATTATCAGCAATGGGTTGCAGAGGAAGAAGAGGGGCAGTGTTGTGGCTGTTTAGAAATTTTACCTATTTCTCTACATTTTGGCAGTTTCTGAGTGATAATAACCTATTATTACTATGAGAACAAAGAGAATATTAAGTACTAGAGTGAGACCCGAGCTGCTAGTAAAAAGGACTCATCTTCAGAAGCATATTACATATGTTTAGAAGTAAACACTGTGTTATGGGATTCCACAGGACTGAGGGGTAGCAACTTCTGAAACATGTAGGAAGCCTTCTGAGCCTATGCTATTGTTGGTAATACACAAAGGATAGCTACTGAAGCATGTAGGACCATACCAAGAGTGGTATTGATGAGGAGAAACTACTGCTGAAGAGAGTGGGAAGTTCTGAATAGACTCAATATACATAACGACAACTTCTGAACTTAGGGAAATGGTGAAGACTACTTCTGAATCATGAGGAAAGCACCCAAGGCCACTTATGAAGGTCACACTAGATGACTACTGCAGGTGCCTGGCTGGCTAATCTTGGACCTGAGTTTTGGAACTAGGATCTGACCTTTGGCACTAGATTACTGGGGCTTAGAGTCAGTTGGGCAATAGATGCCACTGATTAGAACACAGAGAATGCCGATAAGGTGGCTGGGACTTGTACTGAGGTGCTTGATAGTACGGAGAAAGGTTACCTAGAGGTGTTAAATACAGAATGAAGGGTCTGAACTAGTAATGAAAAGAGGATAGCCCAGACCAATGAAGAAAACAGGGATGGGCTAATGTATCAGCCATTCTGATGGAAGCTGATCAACTTTGGAGGTATGGGAGTATATTCCAATCGAAGGTACAGATACCTATGAATCTACCTAGCAGATATTCAGGCCTACTGCCTACTTCTGAACACATAGTTGTCTTCTGAGGTAGGAAAAGCAGTAGTCTAATATTAGAGAATGGACTCGCAACTGTGGGGACAAATGAGGAACTTCAGACTTTAGTCAGAGGTTCAGAATTAAGGATGGAGTTGAACCATCTGCACAGGAGCATATAGGGTCTGGAGCAAAGGGACAACCTGCTTTGGAACTGTATAGAACCAAGGGGACCACCCTGGAAACAGGAATAACAAATGCTGAATGATCAAGAAGGAGGATATTAATTTCTACATCCAACTTCCAGGCAAAATAGCAGAGAATAATGTCAAAACTCTCTCTGTTAATCCTAGTTAGGTACTGATTCAGACTAAATGATCATTGAAAGTCATCCAAGACCCAGTTCCACACTTGATATTTTGTTCTTGAGTTAAGCTACTGGCAGAACCTTTGATCAATGTTGAACCAGCTCTCACATAACACATGCTAGACCTCAGGAGTGATTTGTTTGGTGTTTCATAGTTTTTAGGATTCTTGCTGTAGTACTATATGGTGCTAGGACTTATATATCACACACTTCACCCTTACCCCCATCTTAGACATTTTAGTGGCAGACTCAGAGTGGTGGTGAAATAGGAAAGTATTTGAAAGGAAAGGGAAAGGAGAGGTTGATGGAAGCTGAGTCAGAAATTGAGTGGGTAGTGGCAAGCAAAAGTAAGTTAGTGTTTTCTTTAGGTTTTTCCTTAACTAATTTTCTTTCAGAATGTGCTGTTTGTGTCACATATGACACAAATTGCTGTGTACTGGCCTCCAAACGAGTACGGGCATGTTCAGCCTGCAAGAAGTGTAAGTCCAAGTATTCTAACACTGGCCGACCCACCTCCACTGCTGTTCCTGGAGATGAAGAAGTATTGCGGAAGATGATGGAGGAAGGTTTCAATGATTTTGTTAGTTCTATTGAAACCTGGATGGACATGTTGGAGGATAAGGTGGTAAGAATGGTGGATTTGTTGGCAGAGAACTTGGAGGGTGCAAAAGTGTAAGTTGTGGAATTTCCCATCAGACTCTGAAGGCTGATTTTCTTATAGAAATCCTTGCATTACTCTGGAAGCCGAGATTTGACAGAGTTAACGTTCCACCTGCCTGATGTAGCAGACTCATCCAAACATATGGATCTGCCTGTCAATAACTCGCTTCACCCTAGAACCTGCTTGTGAGTCCCAAAGGTTGAAGTAAATGGTGGCAGTGGTACTCTTTGCAGAGTTATGAACCACATGAAGGGGGCCAGCTGAGACCAATAGATCTTTGTGGAGGGGGGAGTGTATAAACTGATCACAAACCTCCTCTGCCATGATAACACTTCTGGGATCACCTGTCTGCTTGAAGTAAGGAACATCCAATACCCTGAGGTAGGACGTCGAGGCTGGAGTGCCCACCCAGAACAAGTCACTGCCTTGTCTATCCTGGGGAAGGAGCTCCCAGATTCGATCACGAATGATCTCGATCTCAGTGTTAGTGGCTACTGCTGAGGTGGAGAGGGACCGGCCATTGTAGGCCAGTGTGGTGGACTCGACTTTGAGCCTTCTCCCCCCATTTCTGAGGGCAGTGCTCACCGACGCAGAGATGACTGCAAGGTTCATGAACGGAATACCATGCTCCTTGTCACACTGACCAGGACCTGTCGACAACTAGGACCTGCTGAAGTAAATTTTGGGCTAGGCTGGGCCTTAGATTTGCCCTTACCTTGCTCTGCAATAACATGACCTGCCTCCACAATGTGACTAGCAGGAAGGGATGGGGCAGCCCTTGCCATGGCAATGACCGCTTCAGGTATAGCAGAGCCTCTCTTTGTAGCCGAGGCATACATTGGAATGACTCTGGTGGAACATCCTTTAGGTCTAGTCAAGCTATCAACGTTTGGGGAGGGTCCCCTCCCTAGAACAGGCTCCTTTCCCTTGCGAGAGGGGGCAGGGCCAGATGGAGCAGCTGGGGGGTCAACATTCATTGAATCTCCACTGCTGGCTTGAGGTGCAGACCTAGGTGGGGCAGAGTCCCCTGCAGTCGAGGAGCCAGGGATTCTGGCGAGAGATTGTTGTGGGAGTCGAATCATGTTATCTTCTCTATCGTTGGAGTCCAATAAGAGACTGTCGACAAGACTAACCAGCATACCAGTGTTTCACTGTATGCCTTGCAAATTAATGGTGACGGGAGTAGTCCTGTCCAATTCCACATGGTAGTTGATCCACTCACAGATCGAGTCGAAGGCTGGCAAGATAACCCCCAAATCCGCTGCCACATTGTCAATTTCTGCCAACCCGTTCAGCCTCAGCAGACTTGCCATAGCCTCTATGAAATGTTCCATCTTGGTATCCCTCTCCCCTTCTCTAGGTTCTCCTTCTGATGAATCTGGCGAGCTTGCCCTGCTAATGGGGCAAGTGGTTGATGGTGAAGCCAACTCTTCCCTGATCACCGAAGATGACCTGGAACAAATCTGGCTGGGCACAGTGGACCGGTACCAACTCCTGGCTTTGGTACTGAGGACGGACAACAATGAACTGGCAGAAGAGGACATTGAATGTGAGGATTCCACTTGAGGAGAAAAGACTGCTCTGGTGATGGGAGATGTGGAACCTGATGATCTGGCAGCTGCAGTTGAGGCAGAAGAGCTCCTGCCTGAACCATGACCCCTTGAGGGTCCTCCTGGGTTGGAAGACATTGGATATATCAATTTTTGTTGGTACTTTGTAAGAGAGCTGGTGACCTGCTCAGGGGTAGAGATTTTGCAATGCTGGTTTTCAAAGTTCCCACAGTTGGTGGTCACAGTACCTGGAAGAGGATGAGATGGTAGGATGAGTGCTGGAAGCGTGAAACCCACGCATCCTGACACAATGATGTTGCCTGCTTATGCAGGTAATCTAACGATGTAACTGTTGTTGGACCCACCCTCATGAAGGGCAAGTTTCTGACAAACTGATGGGCTTCAAAGTGGATGCCCCACTCCACCTTGGAGGGGACTTCCACAAAGAGGATAGATCGTTCCATGGACTCGGACAACCAAGTCATGAGATGCTTACACACTACCAGGGAATCAGCCTGGCCTGAATGTATAGAGGGATCAACCAACCTCTTTGCAGCAGCGATAGAGTCAGTAAAGAGAACGATTCAGTTGCAGTTGAAATTCCTCGTAATAAGGTATTCAACTGCAAATCTAATGGTGGTAAGCTCCGCAAACCTAGCACAATGTCCAAGTTTGCCTCTAGTGTATATACTATAACCAGACACAGCCTGGTGTCTGGTGGTGGTGGTACTGTAGCATCCGTAGCTACTGACACCATACGAGGGTCTCCATGACACTCTGAGTAGAGTTCATCTAAGTGGGATACTCTGTCGTTGTTCTCAGAGGCCTCCTCATCAGGCTTCCTCTGGGGACGTTTGTCAAAGGTGATTTGATCCAAGAATCAATCTTGGACCTGTTCTCCAGGTCTGGCCAGATTGTTCAAATAATCGAACAATTCTGTGGTGTCCAACGCAGTCTTAGCCACATCAGCGATAGGTCCATTCACTTTCTTCCCCATGTTAACAGGTAAGTTTGCAAATGATAGGGAGTGTGGGAGTGCCATCTTTGACATATTCCTTGGAAGCAAAGATCAAGTAGGGTGAGTACTCGTCAGAGTATGCACTCTGAGATTGGCTCTGGCAGCCATCTTCTTGGGGTGTAAATCAATAGGGATAAGGCCAGCTAGGGCCTCAACTCCACCTGTAGGAGAAGTGCAAAACGCACCTGTGACCCACAGGGCAGCTTTATGCTGCATCAAGGTGAGGATCTTTAGAGTACCTTTACTCTTAGATTCCTGGAAGTACCACAACCGATATCCATATGTGGCAATAGGAACCACACACAACTGGTAAAGGAGACGTTTTTGAAGGGCAGTAATGCCCCTCAAAGAATTATCCAACATCCTCATAGCCATAACAGTTGTGAGGGATTTGGTAGCATAATGTTTGACATGCTCTTTAAACAAGAGTTTCCAGTCAAAAAAGAATCCCAGGTACCTCCAGATGAGCTTGGGGGTAAGTGGGGTGTCCTCTGTATATGGGGCAAATTTGAGGTCTAACAATGGTAGATATCCATCATTGGATCTAGTGAAGTGGAAGGCTTTGGTCTTCCCATGCTCAAGTACCAACCCTGCCATTTCGAAGAGGGCATGGAGAAACCCATATGATCTTACGAGGATGCGACAGTTGTTATCAAGTGACTCGGACTGTGCTGCAACAGTCCCATTGTCCACATAAGAGAGAAGGGTGGTTTTAAGGCCAACCCCTCTCACTGTTTGTTCATATGCCTTCATAATAGGCGCTACGTAAAGTGCAGACAAAACTGGGGATAGGGCAGAACCCTGCCCAACCCCAACTTCAGCCTTGAACAATTCTGACGAGAATGGGCCCCACTTATAAGCGGTGCTCCTCCCAACCAGGTATGATGCAAAGAATCCCCTGAGAGACTCAGGAAACCCTTGAAATTCCATGAATCTAAGAAGTGCTCCATGGTTTAAAGATGGGAAGAACTGTGCAATGTCAAATGCCACCACACTGGTCTTCAACCTTTTGGCCCATCCTGCTCATACTAGATGGGTGAGATAAGCCCCCGCATCTTCAGTGGATCATTGCTGAACCCCTCTGAATTGGTTAGGATGAACTAGGTCATACTTGACCATGTCAAACTGAAGACGATTGGAAATCATCTTCTCGATAAGTTTCCCCAGTGTGTTGAGAAGAACAATATTTTTTTTTTTTTAATTCTGCCATTTTTACCCCAGTGCCCGATTGCAGTCTGGCCCCGGCATTCTACCTACATACAAACATTGTGCTAAGTATGCTAGTATAGTGCCAGTCAACTTCTTAGAATCCCCACATATAAAGGTTCCCTGCCTGTAACCAGAGAACAGACGGCCCTGTCCACATCGAAGTGTTCAGGAAATCAGACGTCCATCCCAGGGCCCAGCGCATCCTAGTGCCTCGCCCCTTTACCGACACACAGCCTATGCCTGGCTGTACACCCTGCACCACCCCAAAGGGTCTGGCGGGCACCTATGCTGGGCCCTGAGGTTTTCATCTGACACCAGCCCGAGGGGCTGGATCACCAAAGGAGAACACCCTAGGGTTCTTCTTCAAGAACTGAGCAAGGCCAATGACATAGTCGATGTTCTTGGAGTGTTTTACATCGGGGCAGTGATGTAGAATATGAGTCCATGTCTGAACAACAGCGGACTGAGAATTTTCTGCCGACCAGCACGTACACAGACGTGAGGTGTTTGGAATGTTGAACCTACAGTAGTACTCACCCACCGGAGCGTGATTAGTGATGCATCTGATGGCCCTTGCAGTAAGAGCGACAGAATCACCAAGCTTTGACAGCCATGTACCTCTTTTGATGTATGATGGTTGCAGTGGTTTGCCTTGAAGGCCCTTCATCTCAAGAAACTGAGATCCTCGGTATGAAGAGTGCTGGAATTGTGATATCCACATGTCCTGGCATGATGACGTTGCCTGCTTATGCAGGTAGTCTAACAAAGTAACAGTTATTGGACCAACCCTGACTGAGGGTAAGTCCCTAACGAACTGGTGCGCTTCAAAGTGAATGCCCCATTCTGCTTTAGAGGGAACTTCCACAAAGAGAATAGATCTATCCACGGACCTGGACAACCAAGCTGTGAGGTGTTTACACACAACCAGGGAATCAGCCTGGCCTGAGTGTATAGATGGTTCCACTGACCTCTTCGCAGCAGTGATGGAGTCGGTGAAAAGAACAATTCGATCATAGTCAAAATTCCTCATGATAAGGTATTCCACCGCAAACCTAATGGCAGTAAGCTCCGCATCTGGAGCGGTGACTCTACCAGATGCAAACCTAGCACAATGTCTAAGTTTGCCCCTAGTGTATATACCATATCTGGACACAGCTTGGTGCCTGGAAGTAGGGGGAACTGTGGCATCTGTAGCTACAGACACCGTACAGGGATTCTCATGACACTCTAGATAGAGCTCGTCGAGGTGGGCTACTCTGTCATTGTCCTCAGAGGCTTTCTCATCAGGCTTCCTCCAGGGGTGTTCGTCAAAGGTGATTTGATCCAAGAAAAGATCTTGGACCTGTTCTCCAGGTCTGGCCAAGTCACTCAAGTAATCAAATGACTCTGTATTTTCCAACGCAGTTTTAACCATGTCAGCGATTGGCCCATTCACTTTTCTGCTGGTATTAACCAGTAGATTTGTGAATGATAGAGGGTGCAGAAGGGCCGTTTTAGACATATTCCGAGGAAGCAAAGAACAAGTAGGATGAGTACTCGTCAGTGTATGTGCTCGAAGATTGGCTCTAGCAGCCATCTTCTTGAGGTGAAGATCAATGGGCATGAGGCCTGCTAGAGCCTCGACACCCCCCGTAGAAGCGAAGTTTAGGGCCCCCCTTGCAGGGGACTCTATTGGGACCTTGGGAAGTGTTCAGTGAGGATCTTTCCCTCACCTACTAACCCCTTAGCATTGGCATGTCTGGCAGTCCCACTCGGATGAGTGGCAATTGAAATCCCCCCCCATATAGGAGAGTTCCGGGATGCGTTCTGACACAGCAGTCAGTTTCCTGATAGCCGTGCCGTTATTGTCAGAGTAAACATTGAGTAAATGCGACGTACCTGATGCTGATGTAACTGAAAGAATAAGGATATCCCGGTTGTCAATGACATCAAACCAGGTGGATGGGTGAAATGTGGCAATACGTTTCGACACGTATGCCGCAACTCGCAGCCTTTCCCCTTTGTCTGTCTGGTGTCTAACCATGACATTCCAATTGGAGTGGTTGGGCATACCTACAACTACTTCTCCTGAAGGGTCCTTAGCTGACGGTGCATGTCTGATGAGCCTCCAAGGGGGCTCTTGTATGAACGTGACATCGTAGTTAATTTTACAGATCTCGAGAAGGACATCCAAATACATATAGTTCTTTGCACCGTTAAAACTAAGCACCCTGATCCTGTCATCCAACATTAAGCTATGGACAGGGGGTGAGTGGAACACCTTGTGGTAGATCAAGAGCAACGTACCTCGGCATATTTAGCTTCAATCCAAGTTTGATCGAAACGATGGCGCCAGAATAAACATTCTTTAGAAAGCGCAGAATGTTTGCCCTGACAGTTGGGGCAAATAGACTGGTGAGGACAGTCCTTACCAGCTTCAGTGGGAGGAACTGGAGGGTTGGCCTTCAGTTTTCCTTTGCAACATGCCAATACCGCACGATGTTCATTGTTGGTGTGTGGTCCTGAGCATCGAGGGCACCTAAACTGGGGAGCCCTGCATGCATTGATTGAGTGACCCCATCTGCAACAGTGAGTGCACATGGGGGCACCTGGGTTGGCCGTAGTCGGCCTGATGTAGCAGACCCTTCCAAACATGTGGATTTGTCTGTCGATGACTCGCTTCGCTCTGGTTCCTGTCTGAGAATCCCAGAGATTGAAGTATACAGTGGCAGTTGTACTCTTCGAAGAGTTACGAACCACTCGAGGCTGTCCAGTGAGGACCAACAAGTCTTCATGAAGGGGAGAATGCCTAAATTGGTCACGCACCTCCTCCACGGTGATAACACTCTTGGGATCTCCAATATGTTTGAGATAGGGAACATCTACCACTCAAAGGTAAGATGTTGAAAATGGGGGGCCCACCCAGAACGAGTCAGTGCCTCATCTGTCCTGGGGGAGAAGCTCCCAGATGCAATCACAAATGATCTCTACCTCTGTGTTGGTAGCCACCGCAGATGTAGCGAGAGACCAGCCTTCATAGGCTAGTTGAGTAGATACGACTTTGAGACGCCTACCCCCATTTCTGAGAGCTGCACTCACGGTCGCAGAGACCATGGCAAGGTTCATGGGTGGGGCACCATGCTCCTTGTCAAAGGTAACGAGAACCTGTTGACGACTAGGTCCTGACGTTGTGAAATTCAGATAGGACTGGGCTTTGGACCTGCCCTTACTCTGTCTGGCAATAACATGACCTGCTTCCACAATACGGCTAGCAGGAAGGGAAGGAGCAGCCCTTGCCATGGCAATGACCACTTCAGGTACAGCAGTGCCTTTCCTAGCAGCCGAAGCATACATAGGAATGACTCTAGCGGGTCGTCTGCTAGGTCTTCCCAAGGACAGCCTTCCCCTTGCCTTTCGACATGGATGGGCCAGAAGAGCCAGCAGGAGGATCCACTTGCATGGATTCCCCACCCCTGGCAGATGCACCTCCAGGTGGTGCAGTACCACCTGAAGCAGAAGGGCCAGAGATTCTGGCAAGAGATTGTTGTGGGAGTCTGATGGTGTCTTCCTCCACTATAGAACTGTCGTCTAAGAGATGTTTGATCTGGCTGACCAGAGCGCCCACATTGTGGCAGATGCCCCTGAGATTGAGAATAACAGCAGATGAGCCGTTAACTTCAGAATGAAAGTCGATCCACTCATGGATCAATTGGAACGCTGGCATAATCACTCCCAAATCCGCCTCCACATTGTCAAATCCTGACAACCCATTGAGCCCCAACAGATTTGCCCTCTGTTCCAAAGTATGTTCCATCGTGATATCCTCTCCTCCCTCTGGGCCTTCCACGCTGGACGCAGGAGAGCTTGACCTGCTCAAAGGTCGGGCGGTTGATGGTGAGCCAGATTCTTCTCTGATTACAGACGATGATCTGGATCTAGTTTGGCTGGGCACGGTGGAGCGGTACCGACCTCTGGCCTCGGTACTCAAAGCAGATGATGCCGTATTGCTTGAAGAAGCCGTAGGAGTTGAAGATTCCACCCAAGAAGAAAAAACTGCTCTGGTGATAGGGGGTGCAGAACCTAATGATCTGGCAGCCACAGTCAAGGCAGAACTGCTCCTGCCTGAACCACAGCCCCTTGGGGGTCCTCCTGACTCAGAAGACATTGTGTATGCTGGATTTCGTTGGTACTTTTGAAGGAGACTAGCGACCTGCTGGGGGGTAGAGATTTTGCAATGCTGGTTTTCGAAGTTCCCATGGTTGGTGGTCGCAGTACCGGAAAGAGAAGCGATGGGGTATGTAGTATCTGTTCTACTATAAGGCGTTCCACTCACCCCCTGCCCATAGCTTAATGCTGGACGACCGGATTAGAGTGATAAGCTTCAACGTTGCAAAGCAGTTTATGTACTTGAACGTATTTTTTGAACTTTGTAAAATTGATTACAATGTCGTGTTTCTACAAGAGCCCCCATGGAGGCTTATTAGATGTGCACCCTCAGCTAAAGATCCCTTGGGAGAAATGGTTGTAGGTATGCCTAATCACCCCGACTAGACTGTAATGGTTAGACACCGAACAGACAAGGGGGAAAGACCACGTGTTGCGGCATATGTGTCAAAACATATTGCCACGTTGTGCCCATCTACTCGGTTCGATGTTATTGATGACCGGGATATTCTTATTCTCTCTCTTATGTCAAAATCAGGTACGTCACATCTCCTTAATGTATATTCCGACGATAACGGCACAGCTATCAGGAAACTGACTGCTGTGTCAGATCACATCCCAGAACTCTCCTATATGGGGGGAGATTTCAATTGCCACTCGTCTGAATGGGACCCCACATATCAGGGGAGCCCCAGAGGATGGGCCAAGGAGCTGCTTTTATTGGTGGCTACTCTGGGACTTGGGCGCCTGGAGTTTATTAACCCTGGGCCCACATTTATCCCGCAGACTCAAGGGTCTAGATCGTCAGTTCTAGACCTGGTTTTTGTGACATCTGATGAAGTGATCTCGACCAAGTTGAGACGGGAGGTCGATCTCAAAGGACTGTTGGACCATGTTCCGGTTTTGACTGTTCTAGACCTAGGGCATTCTCCTTTGGTTGAAATTCGAACCCTCCCTAAGGGGGGTGAACAAGAGGCAGAATTCCTCAAACACCTTTCTGATGGATTGGCTACGTTCGCTGGTCAAGACATATCGTCTCCTGAATTGCTTTCACTTGCAGTGAAGCTCTTTGGGAATCATATCCGTGCAGCATGGGAATCTTGTTCAAAGAAGTCCCGGATCACACGGAAATCCAAACCATGGTGGAACCAGGGGTGCACTGATGCCCTTGAATTTTACTGTGGGAGTCCGTCCCGGGAATCCTGGGGTGAGTTCTGGAAGGTTGTCAAATCTTCTAAACACGTCTTCTTTGATGATTGAATCAAGGAGATTGCTACTACCAATGCTCGACCCTGGGACTTGATGTCCTGGATCCAGCAGCAGAAACTTCCCCCTACGGATGCTATATCATTTCAGGGAAAGCAATGTAGGACACTTGATGACTTGTGGAATGCTCTCCATGGGACATACAATGCTGTGGCAGAGAGGGAAGTTGACCTCTCTTTCCTAGATGACCTAGAACCCTCTCCTGAGAGGAGCTGGGTAAGATTCAGTGCATTGGAGTTAAAGGATGCGCTTGGGGCATGCTCTAATCACTCTGTGCCAGGGCCCAATCACATCACGTGGTCGTTCCTCAAGTATATCATGTCTCGCAAAGAATGTGAGGCTGGAGTTCTTCGGATAGCCGACGCTTGTATTTTTACAGGGTGTTGGCTGTCTCATTTCAAGGAGTCAGTCACAGTTATTATACCTAAACCGGGGAAAGACTCTTATGCCACGCCTAAGTTGTTTAGGCCTATAGTGCTCCTCAATACCCTGGAGAAGCTAATCGAGAAGATGATTTCAAATCATCTTCAGTTTGACATGGTCAAGTATGACCTGGTCCACCCTAACCAATTTGGAGGAGTCCAGCAATGGTCAACTGAAGATGCGGGGGCATTTCTTACTCATCTTGTTCAAGCAGAATAGGCTAAAGGATTGAAAACCAGTGTGGTGGCGTTCGATATCGCACAGTTTTTCCCCTCATTAAACCATGAGGCTCTTTTAAGGTTCATGGAGTTCCAGGGATTTCCTGAGGTTCTCAGGAAGTTCTTTTCATCTTACCTAGTTGGGAGAAGCACTGCGTATAAGTGGGGCCCATTCGAATCAGGTCTGTTCAAGGCAGAAGTGGGGGTAGGACAGGGTTCTGCTCTATCACCAGTCCTGTCTGCTCTATATGTTGCACCTATTATGAAGATGTACGAACACACAGCAAGAGGAGTAGGCCTTAAAACCACCATCTTGTCCTATGTTGATGATGGAACTGTGGCATCACAGTCCAAGTCACTTGACGACAATTGCCGCACACTTGTTAGATCGTATGGATTTCTCCATGCCCTCTTCGAGATGGCGGGGTTGATCTTGGAACATGGGAAGACGGAAGCCTTCCATTTCACGAGATCGAATGATGGGTACCTTCTGTCACTTGACCTCAAATTTGCCCTATATACAGGGGACACATCACTCACCCCCAAACTTATCTGGAGGTATTTGGGTTTTTTCTTTAATCGTAAGCTCCTTTTTAAGAAACACATAAAGTATTACGCTACCAAGTCCTTCATGACTGTAATGGCCATGAGGATGCTAGGTAACTCATTGAGGGGCATCACTGCTCTTCAAAAACGTCTCCTGTATCGGTCGTGTGTGGTTTCTATCGCCACGTACGGTTACCGGTTATGGTTTTTCCAAGGGTCTAAGAACAAAGGTACGCTTAAGACCCTAAACTTGATGCAGCGGAAAGCTGCCCTATGGGTCACAGGTGCGTTTCGTACCTCTCCTACAAGGGGTGTTGAGGTGTTAGCCAGTCTCATGCCCATCGATCTCCATCTCAAGAAGATAGCTGCCAGAGCCAATCTTCGAGTGCATACGTTGACGCGTACTCATCCTACTCAGTCACTCCTTCCATGGACAATGTCTAAAACAGTGCTTCCACATCCACTATCATTTGTGAATCTACTGGTTAACACCGGCAGAAAAGTAAGTGGGCCGATCGCTGACGTGGTGAAAACTGCATTGGAAAATACAGAGCCATTTGAGTATTCGAGTGACTTGGCCAGACCTGGAGAACAGGTCCAAGATCTCTTCTTGGACCAAATCATCTTTGATGAATGCCCCTGGAAAAAGCCTAATGAGGAAGCTTCTGAGGACGATGACAGAGTAGCCCACCTCGACGAGCTCTATTTAGAGTGTCATGAGGACCCATGTACAGTGTCTGTAGCTACAGACACCACAGTTCCTCCTACGTCCAGACATCAAGCTGTGTCCAGATACGGTTTATACACTAGGGGCAAACTTAGACATCGTGCTAGGTTTGCCTCTGGGAGAGTCACTGCTCCAGATGGGGAGCTTACCTCCATTAGATTCGTGGTGGAGTACCTCATTACAAGGAGTTTCAACTGCAATCGAATTGTTGTATTCACCAATTCTATTGCTGCTGTGAAAAGGTCGGTAGATCCATCCATACACTCAGGCCAGGCTGACTCCCTGGTAGTGTGCAAACATCTCATGGCTTGGCTATCTGGGTCCGTGGACCATTCTATTCTCTTCATTGAAGTTCCCTCTAAAGCAGAGTGGGGCATTCACTTTGAAGCACATCAGTTCATTAGGGACCTACCTTCGGTGAGGGTGGGGCCGGCAACGGTTACTTCACTTGACTACCTGCATAAACAAGCAACGTCTTCATGTCAGGATGTGTGGGTTTCATGTTTCCAACATGCATCATACCATGGATCTCAATTTCTTGAGATGAAAGGCCTGCAAGACAAACCCCTATGGCCATCGTACATCAAGAGAGGTACGTGGTTGTCAAAACTTGGTGACTCTGTTGCTCTTACTGCAAGGGCTGTCAGATGCATCACTAACTGTCACTTCTCTTTCCGGTACCGCGACCATCAACTGTGGGAACTTTGAAAACCTCCATTGCAAAAACTTACTCCCTCAGCAGCGTCGCATTTCCCCTACAAAGTACCAACAAAAACATACATACAGCATGTCCTCTGATCGTGGAGGACTCTCAAGGGGCCGCAGTATGGGCAGGAGTTCTTCTGCCTCTGCTGTGGCTGCCAGATCATCAGGTTCCGCACCTCCTACCTCTAGGGCAATTTTTTCCTCTCCAGAGGAAACTCAAGCTTCGTCGTCGTCATCGTCAGCGTCTGTTCTTGGTTCCGACATCCGTGGTCGGTATCGTTCCACCATGCCTAGCCAGGCTCACTCCAGGTCATCTTCAGTGATCAGGGAAGAATCTGGCTCGCCCTCTACAGCTCGTCCTATCAGCAGGTCAAGCTCTCCAGCCTCGTCTGCTGGTTCCCATAGTCATGGAGATCAGGAGATGGGAGATGTTTTAGAGACGTTGGCTCAGCCTCTGGTGCTTAACATGTTGGAAGGTTCGTCCAATGTGTTAGAGGATTTAGGAGTGATATTGCCAGCTCTCGACATGATCCACACCTGGATCTACACTCACACCGAACACCCTAGGACCACCCCCACATCCATCAACCTCAGTGGCATTAGAAGAAATGCTATGAGGATCTCAGACCACATCGACAGTCTCATCTGAGACTTCAATGCACAAGGAGAAGATTCCACAGCTCGACTCCCACAACCACAACTTGCCAGCACCCCTGACACCTCGTCTCCAGCCAGAACTGCTCAGGTTGGACCTCAACCTGCAACAAGTGGTGGAGACTCCATGAACGTCGACCCCCCAGTGTATCTTCAGGCCCCACGACATTGAGAGGCAGTAGAGGGGCCGTGTTGGATAGGGGACCTCCCCCAAACATCAACAGGGCAACTAGGCCCTGATGTCCAGCTACCAGAGTCATTCCTACATATGCTTCGGCTGCTAGGAAAGGCGCTGCCGTTCCAGAAGCAGTTATTGCTATGGCAAGAGCTGCTCCTACTCTCCCTGCTGACCAAATCGCTGAGGCAGCTAGAGTCATTTCAGGACAGGAGAAGGGCAAGGCAAAAGCCAGGTCCACTCCGAAGTTCACTTCATCAGGGCCTAGCCGCAAGCAGGTCCTCATCAGTTTTGACAAGGAGCATGGTGTTCCATCCATGAACCTTGCCATGATCTCAGCGACAGTGAGCGCTGCTCTTCGTAATGGGGGCAAGCGTCTCAGAGTCCAGTCTACCAGTCCAGCCTATGACAGCTGGTCCCTTTCTACATCTGCCATAGCTACCACTGCAGAGATCGACATCATTCGTGATCGTATTCGGGAAGTTCTCCCCCAGGACAGAAGAGGTAATGATTCGTTCTGGGTGGGCGCCCCTGCTTCGACGTCGTATCTCAGGATCCTCGACATCCAATACTTTAAGCAGCCTGGTGACCCCACCAGCGTCATTACTGCCGAGAAGGTTCGAGAGCAATTTAGGCACTCTCCCCTCCAAGACGACCTCCTGGTTTTGACTGGACCCCCCCCGTATTTTGCGTAACTCGGCCAAGAGCACCACAGCAATGGTCTACTTTAATGTTTGGGACTCTCAGTCAGGCTCCTATGCCAAACGTCTTATTGACAGACAGATCCATATCTTTGGATGTGTCTGTTTTATCAGGTCTACTACAGCAAGTCCAGGCGCCCCCATGTGCACACGATGCAGTCGTTGGGGACACTCCATTAACGCATGCAGGGCCCCTCTTTATAGGTGCCCCCAATGCTCTGGTCCACACTCTAACGATGAGCATTGTCTTGTTGCAGGGTGTTGTAGAGGGAAACTGAAGGCTAATCCTCCGATCCCACCCACTGAAGCAGGCAAACCTTGCCCGCATCAGCCCATATGTCCCAACTGTAGGGGAAAGCATTCTGCATTCAGTCGGAAGTGCCAGTTCTGGCAACATCATTTTGACCGTACATGGATCGACACTAAATATGCTGAGGTATGTAGTATTTGCTCTACTGCAAGGCGTCTCACTCACCCCCTGCCCATAGCTTAATGCTGGACAACAGACTACGGGTGATTAGTTTTAACGTAGCAAAGAACTATCTGTACTTGGACATTATTCTCGAGACGTGTAAATTTGTATTTGATGTTTTGTTTATTCAGGAGCCTCCATGGAGGCTCATAAGACGTGCACCATCTGCTAAGGACCCTTTGGGGGAATCGGTAGTAGGGATGCCCAATCACCCTGATTGGAATGTTGCGGTTAGACACCGGACAGACGATGGGGAAAGACCTCATGTTGCAGCATACATGTCAAAACATATTGCCACGTTACGTCCTTCTACTCGGTTTGACGTCATTGATGACTGAGATATTCTAATTCTTTCTGTGACGTCTAAGTCGGGTACCTCGAACCTGCTTAACATGTACTCAGACGAAAACGGCACTGCAATTAGGAAACTTGCGGCAGTGTCAGATTGTATCCTGGAGCTCGCCTACATGGGGGGAGACTTCAATTGTCATTCTTCCACTTGGGACCCAGCGTTTGAGGGGCCCCCCAGAGGAAGGGCTGAGGAGCTGCTCTCGTTGGTGGCTACACTCGGACTTGGACTGGTGGATGTTGAAAATCCCAGTCCAACATTTATTCCACAGATGCGGGAGCCTAGATCTTTGGTCTTAGACCTTATGTTCGTTACATCTGATGAAGTGCTCTTGACTCGGTCGAGACGCAAAGTAGATCTCAAGGGACCATCAGACCACATCCCGGTCTCAGTAGTTCTAGACCTGGGGAGATCTCCCCTGGTTGAAATCTGAACCCTCCCTAAGGGAGGGGAACAAGAGGCTCAGTTCCTCAAACACCTATTGGATGGGCTGGCAGCGTTTGCAGACCAACTAATGGACACTCCGGAGTCTCTATCATTTGCGGTGGAGACGTTTGGAAATTATATGCGTGACACTTGGGAGTCTTGTTCCAAGAAATCCCGCATCACATGGAAATCGAAGCCATGGTGGAACCAGGGGTGCACTGACGCCCTAGAGGGATACCATGAGCGCCCATCCCAGGAGTCCTGGGGTGAGTTCAGAAAGGTAGTCAAATCTTCCAAGAGGATGTTCTTTGATGACAGGATCAAGGAAATTGCTACTACCAACGCTAGACCCTGGGACCTTATGTCTTGGATTCAGCAGCGGAAACTACCCCCTACAGATGCGATATCCTTTAAGGGTGAACAATGTAGAACGTTGGAAGACCTGTGGAGTGCTCTTCATGGGACTTATAATGCTGCAGCCGAGAGGGAAGTAGACCTCTTGTTCCTAGAGGACCTGGATCCCTCTGTCGAGAGAGATTGGGTTAGATTCAGTGTGCTTGAGTTGAGGGACGCACTTAGTTCGTGTTCAAACCACTCAGCGCCAGGGCCCAATCATGTAACGTGGTTGTTCCTCAAACATGTCATGTCTTGCAAGGAGTGCGAAGATGGCATTCTTTGGATTGCAGATGCCTGTATCAGTACTAGGCATTGGCCTTCCCATTTTAAGGAATCTGTCACGGTTATTATTCCCAAACCGGGGAAGACTTCCTATGATATGCCTAAGTCTTTTAGGCCAATTGTGCTCCTCAATACTCTGGGGAAACTTATCGAGAAGATGGTATCCAACCGTCTTCAGTTTGACATGGTCAAGTATGACTTAGTCCACCCTAACCAATTCAGAGGTGTTCGGCAACGATCTACCGAAGATGCAGGGGCTTATTTTACCCACCTGGTATGAGCAGGGTGGGCTAAGGGATTGAAAACTAGTGTTGTGGCGTTTGACATTGTGCAGTTTTTCCTGTCTCTAAACTATGAAGCGTTATTGAGGTTCATGGAATTCCAAGGATTCCCTAAGTGTCTTAGAGAATTCTTTTCATCGTACCTGGTTGGGAGGAGCACTGCTTATAAGTGGGGCCCGTTCGAATCAGGGTTATTCAGAGCAGAGGTGGGGGTCAGACAGGGCTCTGCCCTTTCTCCAGTTCTGTTGGCCTTATATGTTGCGCCAATCATGAACGCGTATGAACAAACGGCTAGGGGGGTTGGCTTGAAAACCACCCTTCTGTCATATGTTGATGATGGCACTGTAGCTACACAGTCTAAATCGCTAGATGACAACTGCTGCACTCTTGTGAGGTCGTATAGATTTCTCCATTTTTTTTAAAATCTGCCATTTATACCCCAGTGCCTGATCACAGTCCAGCCCCGGCACTCTACCTACATACAAATGACGACCTAAGTATGCTAGTATTATGCTAGAAAAACTTTTAACTTCACCTAATCCCCACATATAAAGGTTCTCCGCCCGTAACCGGAGAACAGACAGCCCCGTTCACGCTAAAGTGTCTGGGAAGAAAGATGTCCACCCTGGGGCCCGGCGCACCCTAGTGCCATGCCCCTTTACCGACACACAGCCTATGCCCAGCTGTACACCCTGCACCACCCTGAAGGGTCTGACGGGCACCTATGCTGAGCCCCAAGGCTTTCATCCGACACCAGCCCGAGGGGCTGGATCGCTGAAGGAGAACACCTTAGGGTTCTTCTTCAAGAACTGAGCAAGACCAACGACATAGTCGATGTTCTTGGAATGCTTTACATCAGGACAGTGATGCAGGATGTGAGTCCACGTCTGAATGACAGCAGACTGGGAATTTTCCGCTGACCAACATGTGCAAAGACGAGAGGTGTTTGGAATGTTGAACCTCTGGTAGTACTCGCCTACTGGAGCATGATTAGTGATGCATCTGACAGCTCTCACAGTAAGAGCCACAGAGTCACCAAGCTTTGACAACCACGTACCTCCTTTGATGTATGATGGTTGTAGAGGTTTGTCTTGCAGGCCCTTCATCTCAAGAAATTGAGATCCATGGTATGATGTATGTTGGAAATGTGAGACCCACGCATCCTGACACAAAGACGTTGCTTGTTTATGCAGGTAATCAAGCGAAGTAACTGTTGTCGGCCCAACCCTTACAGAAGGTAGGTCCCGAACGAACTGATGCATTTCAAAGTGAATGCCCCACTCTGCTTTAGAGGGGACTTCGGCAAAGAGAATAGAATGGTCCACGGACCTGGACAGCCAAGCCCTGAGATGTTTACACACTACCAGGGAGTCAGCCTGGCCTGAGTGTATGGATGGATCTACCGACCTCTTCGCAGCAGCGATAGAGTCAGTGAAGAGAACAATTTGATCGCAGTCAAAGTTCCTTGTAATGAGGTACTCCACCGCAAATCTAATGGAGGTAAGCTCCACATCTGGGGGTGTGACTCTCCCAGATGCAAACCTAGCACGATGTCTAAGTTTGCCTCCAGTGTATATACCATATCCAGACACAGCCTGGTGTCTGGAAGTGGGAGGAACTGTGGCGTCTGTAGCTACGGACACTGTACGTGGGTCCCCATGACACTCTATGTAGAGTTTGTCAAGGTGGGCTACTCTGTCATCATCCTCAGAGGCTTCCTCATCAGGCTTCCTCCGGGGGCGTTTGTCAAAGGTGATTTGATCCAAGAAAATGTCTTGAACCTGTTCTCCAGGTCTGGCCAAGTCACTCGAGTACTCGAATGGCTCTGTATATTCCAATGCTGTTTTGACAGCATCAGCGATTGGTCCATTTACCTTCCTGCCGGTATTAACTGGTAGGTTCGCAAATGATAGAGAATGTGGAAGCGCTGTTTTGGACATATTCCACGGAAGGAGTGACTGAGTAGGATGGGTACTCGTCAAAGTATAGACTCGAAGATTGGCTCTGGCAGCCATCTTTTTGAGATGTAAGTTGATGGGCATGAGGCCAGCTAAGGCCTCAATGCCTCCTGTAGGAGAGGTATGAAACGCACCTGTGATCCATAGGGCAGCTTTATGCTGCATTGAGATCAGGGTCTTGAGTGTACCTTTGTGCTTAGACCCTTGGAAGAACCATAACCGGTAACCATATGTGGCAATAGGGACCACACAGGACCAATAAAGGAGATGTTTTTGAAGGGCTGTGATGCCCCTCAAAGAATTACCGAGCATCCTCATGGCCATAACAGTCGTGAGGGACTTGGTAGTGTAAAACCTTACATGCTCCTTGAAAAGAAGTTTACGATCAAAGAAAAAACCCAGATACCTCCAAATTAATTTGGGGGTAAGTGGCGTGTCTCCCGTGAAAGGGGCAAACTTGAGATCCAGCGATGGGAGGTACCCATTGTTTGATCTCGTGAAGTGGAAGGCTTCCGTCTTCCCATGTTCTAGGATTAACCCCGCCATCTCGAATAGGGCATGGAGAAATCCATACGACCTCACGAGTGTGCAGCAGTTATCGTCGAGAGATTTGGACTGCGACGCCACAGTCCCATCATCTACATATGACAAGAGGGTAGTCTTAAGACCTACTTCCCTCGCCGTGTGTTCATATGCCTTCATGATAGGTGCAATATATAACGCAGACAGAACTGGGGACAAGGCAGAACTCTGCCCTACCCCCACTTCTGCCTTGAACAAACCTGACTCAAATGGGCCCCACTTATACATGGTGCTCCGTCCAACTAGGTATGACGAGAAGAAAGTCCTGAGAACTTTAGGAAATCCTTGGAATTCCATGAATCTCAAAAGACAAAGTTTAGGGCCCCCTATTGGAGATGGCTTTCAGTGAGGAGCGATCCCTCACCTACAGGCCTCCAAGCCCCAACACTCCAGCTTCAACTTAAGCCTGGACTGGACCGTATTATGTCCAGCGGACCGACAGTGGAGTTAGATCTCTTGAGCCAGGGTAGGGGGACTGCCCCATCCTGCTATGGCCCAGTTGACACCTGGGTTTCCCTGGGCCGTGCTTTCCCGTCCCCTGGCAGGTGGTTCACTTATGCCTTTCGGCGTGGATCTCCAATCCTGTCCAGAGTCACTGTCTTGCCATCAGCACTACCCAGTGTGTGTATTCCAGGCCACCAACCCGGACTGGGAGTTACTATCACATGATGACTAATGACCTCACCCACGTACCATGAGGCGGGGGGTATCCTGTTCCTGACCCAGGCAAACAGTAGTCCAGGCCACACTGACCCTTCATTTAACCAATCACCTGAGCAGGTTTACGCCTAGAACAGTGGGCAAGCCCTTAACCAATCGGCTCCCTGGATCGGACTGTTATCAGGCTAATTCCCCTGAGCTTACTGTGACCTATCCTTTCAGTCCCTGTTACAGGTTTCGCTGAACCAGATCCGAACAGATGGGACCTGACCCGGTTACTTGGCCATGCGAGAACTCACCCATATGGGGAAACCCTGGGATCATCACTCCCACCCCCTGTGGCACTCATGAGAGTCTTATGCACTGGCAGTGTATTGTACCGAGCACACACTCGCTAGTCCTCATGAGAGGAACTGGCAACCCCAGTGGTTGCTGTGTGAGAAATCTCACATAGTCCAGAATTCAGGTATCTGGCAAAGCTGGGATTGAACCAGCGACCTTTTGGACCCCCACATCACAAGGCCCTCACCAGGTCTTTAGCATGTAAACTGCTGGGCTACTGGGGCCCTCGCCCTAGGGTTCTTCTTCAAGAACTGAGCAAGTCCAACGACGTAGTCAATGTTCTTGGAATGCTTTACATTAGGGCAATGATGTAAGATGTGAGTCCGAGTCTGAACGACTGCAGACTGAGAGTTCTCTGCCGACCAGCACATACAAAGACGTGAAGTGTTCAGAATATTGAACCTCTGATAGTACTCGCCTACTGGAGCATGGTTAGTGATGCATCTTTTTTTTTTTTTTTTTTTTTTAAATCTGCCATTTTTATTCTGGTGCCCGATCGCAGTCCGGACCCGGTAGTACTATCTACATACAAACAAGAGCTAAGTATGCTGGTAGACTACCAAAATTCAACCTCCAAATACTTGTAATAAAGGTCCCCCACCCGTAACTGGAAGACAGAGAGTCCAGAACACAACAAAGTGTTCCAGTGATTAGAGAAGTATCGTCGGAGACCAGCGCACCCTAGTGCCACACCCCTTTACCGACATGCGGCCTATGCCCAGCTGCACACCCCGCACCACCCTGAAGGGTCTGATGGGCACCTATGCCGGGCCCCAACGAACTTATCTGACTCCAGCCTGAGGGGCTGAATCACTGAAGGAGAACGCCCGAGGGTTCTTCTTCAAGAACTGAGCAAGACCAACAACATAGTCGATGTTCTTGGAATGTTTAACATCAGGGCAATGATGTAAGATGTGAGTCCGGGTCTGAACAACAGCAGACTGAGAACCTTCCACAGACCAACATATACAAAGACGAGTGGCATTTGGAATATTGAATCTCTGGTAGTACTCGCCTACTGGAGCATGATTAGTGATGCATCTGACAGCTCTCACAGTAAGAGCCACAGAGTCACCAAGCTTTGACAACCACGTACCTCCTTTGATGTATGACGGTTGTAGCGTTTTGTCTTGAAGGCCCTTCATCTCAAGAAATTGAGATCCTTGGTAAGATACATGTTGGAAACGTGAAACCCATGCATCCTGACACGAAGAAGTTGCCTGTCTTCTGAAGAAGTCAAGCGAAGTAATTGTCGTGGGACCAACCCCAATCGGAGGGAGGTCCCAAACAAACTGGTGAGCTTCAAAATGGATACTCCACTCTGCCTTGGACAGAACTTCCACAAAGAGGATGGAACGTTCGATGGACCCAGATAACCAGGCCATCAAGTTTCTACACACCACCAAGGAGTCCCTTTGGCCTGAATGTATGGAAGGATCCACAGATCTTTTTGCAGCAGCAATAGAATCCGTGAATAAGACAATACGGTCGCAATCGAACTTCCTCGTAACAAGGTACTCTACTGCAAATCATATGGTGGTAAGCTCCGCATCCAGAGCAGTGACTCTACCTGAAGCAAACCTAGCACAATGCACAAGTTTGCCCTGGATGTATATCCCATATCCAGACACTGCTTGGTGTCTCGATGTGGGGGGAACAGTGGCATCGGTAGCAACCGACACCGTGCGTTGATCCTCATGACACTCTAAATAGAGGTCGTCCAGGTGAGATACTCTGTCGTCCTCCTCGGAGGCTTCCTCATCAGGCTTCATCCAAGGACGTTCGTCAAATGAAATTTGATTCAAGAACCTATCTCGGACCCGTTCTCCAGGTCTGGCCAAATCATCCGAGTAATTGAACAATTCTGTGGTATCCAACGCAGTTTTGGCTGCATCAGCAATAGGACCATTTACTTTCCTACCCATTGAGACAGGCAAGTTGGCAAACGATAGAAGATGTGGAATTGCTGTCTTCGACAAGTTCCTAGGGAGCAATGAGTGAGTGGGGTGGGTACTCGTCAATGTGTGGACCCGTAGATTGGCCCTTGCAGCCATCTTCTTCAGGTGTAAATCAATGGGCATGAGGCCTGCAAGGGCCTCAACGCCACCCATAGGAGAAGTGCGAAATGCACCTGTAACCCACAGGGCAGCTTTACGCTGCATCGAATTGAGGATCTTTAGAGTACCCTTACTCTTAGATCCCTGGAAATACCATAATCGATAACCGTACGTGGCGATAGGCACCACGCAGGACCGATAAAGGAGTCTTTTCTGGAGGGCAGTAATGCCCCTCAACGAATTACCAAGCATCCTCATAGCCATGACTGTGGTGAGGGACTTGGTAGCGTAAAATTTGACATGTTCCCTAAACAAGAGTTTACGGTCAAAGAAGAAGCCCAAATATCTCCAAATAAGTTTGGGGGTAAGCGGTGTGTCCCCAGTAAACAGGGCAAACTTGAGATCCAATGAGGAAAGGTACCTGTCATTGGACCTAGTGAAGTGGAAAGCTTCTGTCTTTCCATGTTCAAGGACTAGTCCTGCCATTTCGAAAAGCGCATGGAGAAACCCATACGACCTCACGAGTGTGGGGCAGTTGTCGTCTAACGACTTAGACTGTGTAGCCACAGTACCATCATCAATGTAAGACAAGAGCGTAGTCCTAAGACCAACACCTCTCGCCGTTTGCTCATACGCCTTCATAATTGGCACAATGTATAAAGCTGACAGAACTGGGGAGAGGGCAGAGCCCTGTCCAACTCCCACCTCTGCTTTGAACAACCCTGACTCGAACAGGCCCCACTTGTAAGCAGTGCTCCTCCCGATCAGGTATGATGAAAAGAATCCCCTAAGACATTCAGGAAATCCTTGAAATTCCATGAATCTCAATAATGCTTCATGGTTTAAAGATGGGAAAAACTGTGCAATGTCAAAGGCCACTATGCTGGTTTTCAACCCCTTTGCCCACCCTGCTCGTACCAGGTGAGTAAGATATGCCCCCGCATCTTCAGTAGAACATTGCCGAACCCCTCCGAAACGGTTAGGATGGACTAGGTTGTATTTGACCATGTCAAATTGAAGACAATTCGAGATCATCTTCTCAATCAGTTTCCCCAAAGTATTGAGAAGAACAATTGGCCTAAAGGATTTAGGTGTGTCATAGGAGGCCTTTCCTGGCTTAGGTATAATAACCGTGATGGACTCCTTGAAATGAGACGGCCAATGCCCAGTACTAATACATGCATCAGCCACTCGAAGAATACCATTCTCGCATTCCTTGCGAGACATGACATGTTTGAGGAACGACCATATGACGTGGTCGGGCCCTGGCACTGAGTGATTGGAACACGCATTAAGTGCATCCCTCAACTCCAGTGCACTGAATCTAACCCATGCCCTTTCAGGGGAGGGCTTTAGGTCATCTAGGAACGAGAGGTCCACTTCCCTCTCGGCCACCATGTTGTATGTACCGTGGAGAGCACTCTACAGGTCGTCTAGAGTCCTACACTGTTCACCCTTAAACGAGATCGCATCTGTAGGAGGTAGTTTCCTCTGCTGAATCCAGGACATAAGATCCCAGGGTCTAGCATTGGTGGTAGCAATTTCCTTGATCCTTTCATTAAAGAACGACCTTCCTGAACTCATCCCAGGATTCCCGGGATGGGTGCTCACGGTATCCCTCCAGGGCGTCAATGCACCCCTGATTCCACCATGGCTTCGATTTCTGTGTGATCCGGGATGTCTTAGAACAAGACTCCCAAGCATCACTCATATGTTTTCCAAATGCCTCCACCCCCAAGGATAGAGACTCTGGAGTATCCACGGGTTGATCTACTAGAGCAGCCAATCCGTCCGATAGGTGTTCGAGGAACTGCACCTCTTGTTCCCTCCCTTTAGGGAGGGTTCTAATTTCGACCAGGGGGGACCTCCTCAGGTCTAGAACTACCGAGACCAGAATGTGGTCTGATGGTCCCTTGAGATCTACTTCGCGTCTCGACTGAGTCGAGAGCACTTCGTCTGATGTAACGAACACGAGGTCTAAGACTGAAGATCTAGGCCCTTGCACACATGGGATAAATGTCGGACTGGGATTCTCAACATCCAACAGTCCAAGTCTGAGTGTAGCCGCCAACGAGAGCAGCTCCTTGGCTCTTCCTCTGGGGGGCCCATCATACGATGGGTCCCAAGCAGAAGAATGGCAATTGAAGTCTCCCCCCATATAGGCGAGCTCCAGACTATGATCTGACACTGCTGCAAGTTTCCTAATTGCAGTGCCATTTTTGTCCGAGTACACATTAAGCAGGTTCAAGGTACCCGACTTAGATGTGACAGAAAGAATTAAGATATCTCGGTCATCAATGACGTCAAACCGAGTAGAAGGCCATAACATGGCAATATGTTTAGACACATATGCTGCGAGATGAGGTCTTTCCCCCTCGTCTGTCCGGTGTCTAACCGCAACATTCCAATCAGGGTGGTTGGGCATCTCCACTACTGATTCCCCAAGGGAATCCTTAGCAGATGGTGCCCATCTTATGAGCCTCCATGGGGGCTCTTGAATAAACAAAACATCAAATGTAAATTTAAGAGTCTCAAGTACAACATCCAAGTAAAAGTAATTCTTTGCCACGTTAAAACTAATCACCCTCAGTCTGTCATCCAGCATTAAGCTATGGGCAGGGGGTGAGTGGAACGCCTTGCAGTAGAGCGAATACTACGTATCTTGGCATATTTAGCGTCGATCCATGTGTGGTCGAAACGATGTTGCCAGAACTGGCACTCCTGACTGAAAGCAGAATGCTTTCCCCTACAGTTGGGACATATAGGCTGATGTGAGCAAGGTTTGCCTGCTTCAGTGGATGGGATCGGAGGATTAGCCTTCGGTTTCCCTCTGCAACACCCTGCAACAAGACAATGCTCATCGTTAGAGTGTGGACCAGAGCATTGGGGGCACCTATAAAGAGGGGCCCTGCATGCGTTAATGGAGTGTCCCCAACAACTGCATCATGTGCACATGGGGACGCCTGGACTTGCTGTAGTAGACCTGATAAAACAGACACATCCAAAGATATGGATCTGTCTGTCAATAAGACGTTTGGCATGGGAGCCTGACTGAGAGTCCCAAACGTTAAAGTAGACCATTGCTGTGGTGCTCTTGGCCGAGTTACGCACAACATGGGGGGGTCCGGTCAAAACCAGGAGATCGTCTTGGAGGGGAGAGTGCCTAAATTGCTCTCGGACCTCCTCGGCAGTAATGACGCTGGTGGAATCACCAGGCTGCTTAAAGTATTGGACGTCAAGGATCCTGAGATACGACGTCGAAGCAGGGGTGCCCACCCAGAACAAATTGTTGCCTCTTCTGTCCTGGGGGAGAACTTCCCAAATACGATCACGAATGATGTCGATCTCCACAGTGGTAGCTATGGCAGATGTAGAAAGGGACCAGCCGTCATAGGCTGGACTGGTAGACTGGACTCTGAGACGCTTGCCCCCATTACGAAGAGCAGCACTCACTGTCGCTGAGATCATAGCAAGGTTCATGGATGGAACACCATGCTCCTTGTCAAAACTGACGAGGACCTGCTTGCGGCTAGGCCCTGATGAAGTGAACTTCGGAGTGGATCTGGCTTTCGCCTTGCCCTTCTCCTGTCCTGAAATGACTCTAGCTGCCTCAGCGATTTGGTCAGCAGGGAGAGTAGGAGCAGCTCTTGCCATAGCAATAACTGCTTCTGGAACGGCAGCGCCTTTCCTAGCAGCCAAAGCATATGTAGAAATGACTCTGGTAGCTGGACATCGGGGCCTAGTTGCCCTGTTGATGTTTGAAGGAGGTCCCCTATCCAACACGGCCCCTCTACCGCCTCTCAATGTCATGGAGCCTGAAGATACACCAGGGGGCCGACATTCATAGAGTCTCCACCACTCGTTGCAGGTTGAGGTCCAACCTGAGCAGTTCCGGCTGGAGACGAGGTGCCAGGGGTGCTGGCAAGTTGTGGTTGTGGGAGTCGAGCTGTGGAATCTTCTTCTTGTGCATTGAAGTCTCAGATGAGACTGTCGATGTGGTCTGAGATCCTCATAGCATTTCTTCTAATGCCACTGAGGTTGATGGATGTGGGGGTGGTCCCAGGGTGTTCGGTGTGAGTGTAGATCCAGGTATGGATCATGTCGAGAGCTGGCAATATTACTCCTAAATCCTCTAACACATTGGATGAACCTTCCAACATGTTAAGCACCAGAGGCTGAGCCAACGTCTCTAAAACATCTCCCATCTCCTGATCTCCATGACTAGGAGAACCAGCAGACGAGGCTGGAGAACTTGACCTGCTGATAGGATGAGCTGTAGAGGGTGAGCCAGATTCTTCCCTGATCACTGAAGACGACCTGGAGCGAGCCTGGCTAGGCATGGTGGAACGATACCAACCACGGATGTCGGAACCAAGAACAGACGCTGACGATGACGACGATGAAGCTTGAGTTTCCTCTGGAGGGGAAAAGATTGTCCTAGAGGTTGGAGATGTGGAACCTGATGATCTGGCAGCTGCAGCAGAGGCAGAAGAGCTCCTGCCCATACTGCGGCCCCTTGAGGGTCCTCCACGATCAGAGGACATACTGTATGTGTGTTTTTGTTGGTACTTTGTAGGGGAAATGCGACGCTGCTGAGGGGGTAAGTTTTTGCGATGGAGGTTTTTGAAGTTCCCATGGTTGATGGTTGCGGTACCGGAAAGAGAAGCATGTGCAACTCTTTGGCTCATCCTCCGGAGGTGCCCTGAAGATCAGGGTCCCACTCAGACGAGTGGCAATTGAAATCTCCCCCCATATAGGAGAGTTCTGGAATGCGATCTGACATGGCCATCAGTTTCCTGATGGCCATGCCGTTATCGTTGGAGTACACGTTAAGCAAATGCAACGTACCTGACTTTGTTGTAACCGAAAGGATAAGAATGTCCCTGTTGTTGATGACATCGAACCGGGTGGATGGGCGCAGCATGACAATACGTTTCGACACATATGCCGCAATACGAGGTCTTTCCCCTTTGGCTGTCCAGTGTCTAACCATAACATTCCAGTCAGGATGATTCAGCATACCTACAACTACTTCCCCCAAAGGGTCCTTAGCTGATGGTGCATGTCTTATCAGTTGCCAAGGCAGCTCTTGAATAAACACGACATCATAAATGAATTTACAAGTCTCGAGGAACACGTCCAAATACATATAGTGTTTTGCAACGTTAAAACTAACAACCCTAATCCTGTTGTCCAACATTAAGCTATAGACAGGGGGTGAGTGGAACACCTTGTAGTAGAATGATAGCTACGTACCTTGGCATATTTAGCTTCAATCCAAGTGCGATCAAAGTGGTGGCGCCAGAAAGAACATTCCTTAGACAGCGCAGAATGCTTGCCCTGACAATTGGGGCAGATGGACTGGTGAGGACACTCCTTGTCAGCCGCAGTGGGGGGGATCGGGGGGTCAGCCTTCGGATTCTCTTTGCAACACGCAGACACCATGTGATGCTCATCGTTGGTGTGTGGGCCTGAGCAGCGGGGGCACCTGAACTGAGGGGCCCTGCATGCATTAATTGAATGTCCCCATCTGCAGCAGCAAGTACACATGGGGGCACCTGGGTTGGCCATGGTCGACCTGATATAACAGACCCTTCCAAACATGTGGATTTGCCTGTCGATAACTCGCTTTGCCCTGGATCCTGTCTGGGAGTCCCAAAGGTTGAAGTAGACGGTGGTGGACGTACTCTTCGAAGAGTTACAAACAACATGAGGGAGGCCCGTGATGACTAGAAGATCTTCATGGAGGGGGGAGTGCCTAAACTGCTCTCATACCTCCTGCACTGTGATAACACTTTTGGGGTCTCCAATGTGTTTAAGATAAGGAACATCTACCACCCTGAGGTAGGATGTCGACGATGGGGGGCCTACCCAGAACGAATCAGTACCTTGTCTGTCCTGGGGGAGCAACTCCCAGATGTGATTATGAATGATCTCCACCTCCACAGTGGTAGCCACCACTGAGGTAGAGAGGGACCAGCCATCATAGGCTAGCTGGGTGGAGACAACTTTTAACCGTCTGCCCCCATTCCTGAGGGCTGCGCTAACTGTTGCAGAGACTATGGCCAGGTTCATGGGGGGAACCCCATGCTCCTTGTCAAAACTAACGAGGACCTGTCAGCAACTAGGTCCAGATGTGGTGTAACTCAGATAAGACCGGGCCTTGGACTTGCCCTTACTCTGTCTGGCGATAATATGACCTGCCTCTGCAATATGGCTGGCAGAAAGGGAGGGGGCAGCCCTTGCCATAGCAATGACCGCTTTGGGAACGGCAGCGCCCTTCCTTGTAGCTGAGGCATACATAGGAATGACATGTGCAGGTCGTCGGTTAGGCCTAGTAGATCTGTCAACGTTAGGAGGGGGACCTCTTCCAAGAACAGCTTTGCCCTTTCCTTTCGAAAAGGAAGGGCCTGACGGAATAGCAGGAGGGTCCACATTCATGGATCCGCCTCCAGATGGGACGTTACCACCTGGAGTCGATGAGTCAGGAACCCTGACAAGAGATTGTTGTAGGAGTCAGATAGTGTCTTCCTCCATTGTGGAACCGTTGTCTAAGAGATGTTCGATTTGGCTAACCAGAGCACCCGCGTTGCAGCGAATGCCCCTGAGATTAAGAGAAACAGCAGATGAGCCGTTGACCTCAGAATGAAAGGTGATCCACTCATGGATCAAATTGAACGCTGGCAAAATCACCCCCAGACCCAGATCTGCCTCCACATTGTCGAATCCCAACAATCTGTTTTTTTTTTTTTTTTTTTTTTTAAATCTGCCATTTTTATCCCAGTGCCCAATCACAGTCCAGCCCCAGCATTCTACCTACATACAAACAATGTGCTGAGTACACTAGTATTATGCCAGACAACTTCGACGTCAACTTATCCCTACTTATAAAGGTTCCCTGCCCGTAACTGAAGAACAGATAGCCCCGTTCACAATTCAGTGTCCAGGAAGAAAGATGTCCACCCCAGGGCCCGG
Source organism: Marasmius fiardii PR-910 (assembly GCA_014904975.1). Classification (NCBI taxonomy): domain Eukaryota; kingdom Fungi; phylum Basidiomycota; class Agaricomycetes; order Agaricales; family Marasmiaceae; genus Marasmius; species Marasmius fiardii. Next base: position 146,684 of record MU127864.1, read on the forward strand.
TGCACCCTAGTGCTGTGCCCCTTTGCCGACACATGGCCTATGCCCAGCTGTACACCCCGCACCACCCCGAAGGGTCTGACGAGCACCTATGCCGAGCCCCAAGGTTGTCATCCAACTCCAGCCCAAGGGGCTGGGTCACCGAAGGAGAACACCCTGGGGTTCTTCTTCAGAAACTGAGCAAGACCAACAACATAGTCAATGTTCTTGGAGTGTTTTACATCAGGGCAGTGATGTAGGATATGAGTCCACGTCTGAACGACAGCGGATTGAGAATTTTCCACTGACCAACACGTACAAAGTCGTGTGGTATTCAGAATGTTAAATCTGCGGTAGTACTCGCCTACTGGAGCATGATTAGTGATGCATCTGACTGCCCTCGCAGTGAGGGTGACAGAATCACCAAGTTTAGACAGCCACATACCTCCTTTGATGTATGACAGCTGTAGTGGTTTGCCTTGAAGGCCCTTCATCTCCAGAAATTGAGATCCTCAGTAAGAAGTGTGTTGGAACCGTGACACCCATATGTCCTGACACGAAGACGTTGCTTGTTTGCATAAGTAATCAAGTGATGTAGTAGTTGTGGGGCCCACCCTCACCGAGGGTAAATCCCTAACAAACTGGTGCGCTTCAAAGTGAATGCCCCACTCTGCTTTAGAGGAGACTTCAACAAAGAGGATAGATCTGTCCACAGACCCAGACAACCAAGTCGTGAGATGCTTACATACCACCAGGGAATCTGCCTGGCCAGAATGTATGGATGGTTCCACTGACCTCTTTGTTGCAGCAATGGAGTCGGTGAAGAGAACAATTCGATCACAGTTGAAATCCCTCTTTATAAGGTATTCCACTGCAAATCTAATGGCAGAAAGCTCCGCATCTGGAGCCGTGACTCTTCCAGAAGCAAACCTAGCACAATGTCTAAGTTTGCCTCTAGTGTATATACCGTATTCAGACACAGCTTGATGTCTGGAAGTAGGTGGAACTGTGGCGTCTGTAGCAACAGACACCATATGTGGTCCTCACGACACTCTAAGTAGAGCTCGTCGAGATGGGCTACTCTGTCGTCGTCCTCAGAAGCTTCCTCATCTGGCTTCTTCTGGAGGCATTCGTCAAAGATAATTTGGTCCAAGAAGAGATCTCGGACCCGTTCTCCAGGTCTGGCCAAGCCACTCGAATAATCGAATGACTCTGTATTTTCCAACGCAGTTTTAACCATGTCAGCGATAGGCCCACTTACTTTTCTGCCAGTCAATACTGGCAGATTCACAAATGATAGGGGATGAGGGAGCACTGTTTTAGACATGTTCCATGGAAGGAGCGAACAAGTAGGATGAGTACCCGTCAGCGTATGTACTCGCAGATTGGCTCTTGCAGCCATCTTCTTGAGATGTAAATTGATGGGCATGAGACCTGCCAAAGCCTCAACACCCCCTGTAGGACAGGTACGAAACGCACCTGTAATCCATAGGGCAGCTTTATGCTGCATCGAGGTCAAGGTCTTGAGCATACCTTTGTGCTTAGACCCTTGGAAGAACCATAACCGGTAACCATATGTGGCAATAGGCACCACACAGGACCGATACAAGAGACGTTTTTGAAGAGCCGTGATGCCCCTCAAAGAATTGCCAAGCATCCTCATGGCCAGTACAGTTGTGAGGGACTTGGTAGCATAGAACTTTACGTGCTCCTTGAAAAGGAGCTTACGATTGAAAAAGAAGCCCAAGTTTCTCCAAATTACTTTGGGGGTAAGTGGCGTGTCCCCTGTAAAAGGGGCAAACTTGAGGTCCAGCGATGGGAAGTACTCATTGTTCGATCTCGTGAAATGGAAGGCTTCTGTCTTCCCATGTTCCAAAACCAACCCCGCCATCTCAAAGAGTGCATGGAGGGAACCATACGACCTCACAAGAGTGCAGCAATTGTTGTCAAGTGTTTTGGACTGCGCTGCGACAGTTCCATCATCCACATATGACAGGAGAGTGGTTTTAAGGCCAACTCCCCTTGCTGTATGTTTTTACGCCTTCATAATGGGCACAATGTATAATGCAGACAGAACTGGGGACAGGACAGAACCCTGCCCAACCCCCACTTCCACCTTGAATAATCCTGACTCGAATGGACCCCACTTATACGCGGTGCTCCTTCCAACCAAGTATGACAAGAAGAATTTCCTGAGAGCCTCAGGAAATCCCTGAAATTCCATGAACCTAAGCAAAGCTCCACGGTTAAGTGAAGGGAAGAATTGTGTGATGTCGAATGCCACCTCTTTCCAGTACCGCGACCACCAACTGTGGGAACTTTGAAAACCAGCATCGCAAAATCTCTACCCCCCAGCAGGTCGCTAGTCTCCTTCAAAAGTACCAACGAAATTCAGCATATGCAATGTCTTCTGACTCAGGAGGACCCCCAAGGGGCCGCAGTTCAGGCAGGAGCAGTTCTGCCTCAACTGCGACTGCCAGATTATCAGGTTCTGCACCCCCCACCACCAGAGCAGTCTTTTCTCCTCGGGTGGAATCTTCAACACCTACAGCTTCTTCAAGCAATACGGCATCATCTGCTTTGAGTACTGAGGCCAGAGGTCGGTACCGCTCCACCGTGCCCAGCCAAACTAGATCCAGATCATTGTCTGTGATCAGGGAAGAGTCTGGCTCACCATCAACTGCCCAACCTTTGAGCAGGTCGAGCTCTCCTGCGTCCAGTGTGGAAGGCCCAGAGGGAGGGGGGGATATCACGATGGAATGTACTTCAGAACAGAGGGCAAATCCGTTGGGGCTCAACAGGTTGTCAGGATTTGACAATGTGGAGGCAGATTTGGGAGTGATTCTGCCAGTGTTCCAATCGATCTGTGAGTGGATCAACTTTGATTCTGAAGTTAATGGCTCATCTGCTGTTCTTCTCAATCTTAGGGGCATTCACCACAACGTGGGTGCTCTGGTCAGCCAGATTGAACGTCTTTTAGACGACGGTTCTACAGTGGAGGAAGACACCATCAGACTCCCACAACAATCTCTCGCCAGAATCTCTGGCTCTTCTGCTTCAGGTGGTACTGTATCACCTGGAGGTGTGTCCGTCCTCTTCCAGGTACCACGACCACCAACCATGGGAATTTCGAAAACCGCTATCGCAAAAACACTACCCCCCAGCAGGTCGCCAGAGTCTCTCTCTAAAGTACCAACAAAAATTGATATAACCAATGTCCTCTGAATCAGGAGGACCCTCAAGGGGCCGCGGGTCAGGCAGGAGTTCTTCTGCCTCGTCTGCGGCTGCCAGATCAGCAGGTTCCGCACCTCCCACTACAAGAGCAGTATTTTCTCCTCAAGTGGAATTCTTGACACCTACAGCTTTGTCCAGCAGTTTGTCGTCATCCGTCTTGAGTGCCGAAGCCAGAGGTCGGTACTGCTCCACAGTGCCCAGCCAAACCTGGTCCAGGTCATCTTCGGTGATCAGGGAAGAGTCAAGCTCGCCGTCAACTGCCCGACCTCTGAGCAGGTCGAGTTCTCCAGCATCCAGCATAGAAGGCCCAGAAGGGGGAGGGGATATAGAGATGGAACGCACACCAGAACAGCTGGTTAATCTGTTGGGGCTCAACAGATTGTCAGGATACGATAATGTGACAGTGGATTTGGAGGTCATTTTACCAGCGTTCACATCAATCCGTGAGTGGATCGCCTGTCATTCTGAGATTTACGGATCGTCCACTACTTCTCTCAACCTCAGAGGCATTCGCCGTAATGCGGGTGCTTTCGTTAGCCAAATCGAATGTCTTTTAGACGACAGTTCTATAGTGGAGGAGGATACGATTCAACTCCCACAACAATCCCTTGTCAGGGTTCCTGACCCTTCAACTCCAGATGGTACTGCTCCACCTGGGGGTGCGTCTGCAGGTGGTGGTGAATCCATGAATGTGGATCTGCCTGCTATTCCAACTGGCCCATTGTTGCCAAAAGGCAAGGGCAAGGCTATCCTCAGGAGGGGACCCCCTCCCAGCATTGACAGGTCCACAAGACCTAGTCGACGTCCCACCAGAGTCATTCCTATGTATGCATCTGCTGCAAAGAAGGGTGCTGCTGTACCTAAAGCAGTCATTGCCATGGCAAGGGCTGCTCCATCCCTTCCTGCTAGCCACATTGCAGAAGCAGGTCGTGTTATTGCTGGACAGAGTAAGAGCAAATCCAAGGCCCAGTCGTATCCAACCTACACTATGTCTGGACCTAGTTGTCGACAGGTTCTCGTTAGCTTTGACAAGGAGCGTGGAGTTCCTCCCATGAACCTTGCCATTGTCTCTGCAACCGTGAGCGCAGCCCTCAGAAATGGGGGTAGACAGCTCAAAGTTGTGTCTACTCAACTAGCCTATGAGGGCTGGTCTCTCTCTACATCTGCGGTGGCCACCAACGCAGAGGTGGAGATCATTCGTGATCGCATCCGGGAGCTTCTCCCCCAGGACAGACGAGGTAACGACTCATTCTGGGTAGGCCCCCCATCCTCGACATCCTACCTTCAGGTGGTAGATGTACCTTATCTCAAACGCATTGGAGACTCCAAGAGTGTTATCACTGCGGAGGAAATACATGATCAGTTCAGGCATTCCCCCCTGCATGAAGATTTGCTGGTCCTTACCGGCCTACCATGAGTGGTTCGTAACTCTGCTAAGAGTATGACTGCCACAGTCTACTTCAATCTCTGGGACTCTCAAACTGGGTCCAGGGCGAAGCATGTCATAGACAGGCAGATCTATATGTTTGGACATGTCTGTTACATCAGGCCAACCATGGCCAACCCAGGTGCCCCCATGTGTACTCATTGCTGCAGGTGGGGTCATTCCATTAATGCATGCAGGGCCCCTCAGTTTAGGTGCCCTCAATGCTCAGGACCACACACCAACAATGAACATCGTGCGATGTCTGCTTGCTGTAAAGGAAAACCAAAGGCTGATCCTCCGGTTCCTCCCACTGAGGCTGGCAAGGAATGCCCTCACCAGTCAATTTGTCCCAACTGTTGGGGCAAACATTCTGCGCTCTTGAAAGAATGCACATTCTGGCACCACCGCTTTGATTGTACATGGATCAATGCTAAATATGCCAAGGTACGTAGCCATCATTCTACTATAAGGCATTCCACTCAACCCCTACCCGTAGCTTAATGCTGGACGACAGGATCAGGGTGATTAGCTTTAACGTTGCAAAGCACTATATGTACTTGGACGTATTTCTCGAACTTTGTAAATTTGATTACGATGTCATGTTTCTACAAGAGCTCCCATGGAGGCTTATTAGATGTGCACCCTCAGCTAAAGATCCTTTAGGAGAAATAGTTGTAGGCATGCCTATCCACCCTGACTGGACTGTCATGGTTAGACACCGGACAGACAAAGGGGAAAGACTACGTGTAGCGGCATACGTGTCAAAACGTATTGCCACATTGTGCCCATCTACTTGGTTCAACATCATTGATGACCAGGATATTTTTATTCTTTCTCTCACATCAAAATCAGGTACATCCCATCTCCTTAACATGTACTCCGACGATAATGGCACGGCTATCAGGAAACTGGTAGCGGTGTCGGATCGCATCCTGGAGCTCTCCTATATGGGGGGAGACTTCAATTGTCACTTGTCCGATTGGGACCCTGGTTTCCAGGGCAGCCCCAGAGGACATGCCAAGGAACTGCTCATGTTAGCGGCTACTCTTGGACTTGGGCGCTCGGAGTATGAAAACCCTGGGCCCACATTTATCCCGTGGACCCCTGGGCCTAGACCGTCCGTTCTAGACCTGGTGTTCATGACATCTGATAGAGTGATCTCGAACAGGCTGAGGTGCAAAGTCAATCTCAAAGGGCCATCTGACCACATCCCGGTCTCAATTGTTCTAGACCTAGGGCGTTCCCCGCTGGTTGAAATCAGAACCCTCCCTAAGGGGGGTGAACAAGAGGAGGCTTTCCTCAAACACCTGTTTGAAGGATTGGCTACATTTGTTAGTCAAGACTTGTCGTCTCCTGAACTGCTTTCCCTCGTGGTGGAGCTATTTGGGAATCTATTTGGGAATCACATGCGTGAGGCCTGGAATTCTTGCTCAAAGAAATCCCGAATCACATGTAAATCTAAACTGTGGTGGAACCAGGGGTGTTCTGATGCCCTAGACTTCTACCATGGGAGTCCGTCCTGGGAATCCTGGGGCAAATTCCAGAGGACTGTCAAATCTTCCAAACGCACGTTCTTTGATAATCGGATTAAGGAAATTGCTACCACCAACACTCGACTCTGGGACCTGATGGCCTGGATCCAGCAGAGGAAATTACCCCCCACAGACGCTATCTCCTTTAAGGGACAGCAATGTAGGACGCTTGATGAACTATGGCAAGCTTTGCATGGGACATACAATGCTGTGGCAGAGAGGGAAGTTGACCTCTCTTTCTTAGACAACCTTGAGCCTTCTACTGAGAGAGCTTGGGTAAAATTCAGTGCGCTAGAGATGAAGGACACGCTTAGTGCATGCTCCTCTCACTCTGCACCGGGGCCCAATCACATTACGTGGTCGTTTCTCAAACAGGTCACGACTCGCAAGGAATGTGAGGAGGGCATCCTTCAAGTGGCTGACGCCTGCATTAGTACGGGGCATTGGCCTTCTCACTTTAAGGAGTTGGTTACTGTTATTATCCCCAAACTGGGGAAACCGTCCTATAACATGCCTAAGTCGTTTAGGCCAATTGTTCTTCTCAACACCCTTGGGAAGCTCATAGAGAAAATGATTTCTAATCGTCTCCAGTTTGACATGGTCAAGTATGACCTAGTCCACCCTAACCAATTCGGAGGTGTCCGGCAATGGTCTACCAAAGATATGGAGGCGTTTCTTACTCACCTTGTGTGAGCAGAATGGGCTAAAGGGCTGAAGACCAGTGTGGTGGCATTTGACATCACACAGTTTTTTCCCTCTCTCAATCATGAAGCTCTTTTGAGGTTCATGGAATTTCAAGGATTCCCTGAGGTCCTCAGGAAATTCTTTTCGTCGTACTTGATTGGAAGAAGCACTGCATATAAGTGGGGCCCATTCAAATCAGGCCTGTTCAAGGCGGAAGTGGGGGTAGGGCAGGGTTCTGCCTTGTCACCAGTTTTGTCTGTGTTATATGTTGCACCTATTATGAAGGCGTATGAACACACAGCGAGGGGGGTGGGCCTTAAAACCACCCTCTTGTCATATGTTGATGATGGGACTGTCGCTGCACAATCCAAATCTCTCGACGACAATTGCCGCACCCTTGTTCGGTCGTATGGATTCCTCCATGCACTATTCAAAATGGCAGGGTTGATTCTGGAACATGGGAAGACAGAAGCCTTCCACTTCACTAGGTCGAACAATGGATACCTTCCATCGCTTGATCTTAAGTTTGCCCTATTCACGGGGACACACCACTTACCCCCAAACTCATTTGGAGGTATCTCGGCTTCTTCTTCGATCGTAAACTCCTCTTTAGGGAACACATGAAATTCTACTCTACCAAGTTCCTTACGATGGTCATGGCCATGAGGATACTGGGTAACTCCTCGAGAGGCATTACTGCCCTTCAAAAACGTCTCTTGTACTGGTCCTGCATGGTTCCAATTGCCACATATGGCTACCGGTTATGGTTTTTCCAGGAGTCTAAGAACAAAGGTACATTAAAGGCCCTTACCTTGATGCAGCGTAAAGCTGCCCTATGGATCACAGGTGCGTTTCATACCTCTCCAACAGGGGGCATTGAGGCTCTTGCAGGCCTCATGCCCATCGATCTACACCTCAAGAAGATGGCTGCCAGGGCCAATCTTCAGGTACACATATTGACAAGTACTCACCCTACTCGTTCACTTCTTCCACGGAACATGTCCAAGATGGCACTTCCACACCCTCTTTCATTTGTGAATCTACCTGTCAACACAGGCAGAAAAGTGTATGGTCCAATCGCTGATGCAGTTAAGTCTGTGTTGGAATTCACAGAGCCATTCGAGTATTTGAGTGACTTGGCCAAACCTGGAGAATGGGTCCAAGATCTTTTCTTGGACCAAATCATCTTTGACGAACGTCCTCGGAGGAAGCCTGATGAGGAGGCCTCTGAAGACGACGACAGAGTTGCCCACCTGGACGACCTCTATTATGAGTGCCGTCAGGATCCCCGTACGGTGTCAGTTGCGACTGACACCACCATTCCCCCCACTTCCAGACACCAAGCCGTGTCGGGATATGGATTATATGTTCAGGGTGAACTTAGACATTGGGCTAGGTTTGCCTCAGGACGAGTCACAGCCCCGGATATGGAGCTAACTGCCATACAATTTGCAGTTGAGTACCTCATTGCGAGGAAATTCGACTGCAACCACATTGTGGTATTTACTGATTCCATTGTGGCTGCAAAGAGATCAGTAGACCCTTCTATTCATTCCGGCCAAGGCGATTCCTTGGTGGTTTGCAGACATCTCACAGACTGGTTTTCCAAGTCCGCAATTCACTCTATCCTCTTTGTGGAAGTCCCCTCCAAGGCAGAGTGGGGCATCAATTATGAAGCTCATCAGTTTGTTAGGGACCTACCCTCTATCAGGGTTGGCCCCACGACTGTCACATCGCTTGACTACCTTAGGAAGCAAGCAACGTCTTCGTGTCAGGATGCGTGGGTGTCACACTTCCAGCATACTTCTTACTGAGGATCTCAATTTCTTGAGATGAAGGGCCTTCAAGGCAAACCACTACAACCGTCGTACATCAAAGGAGGTATCTAGTTGTCTAAACTTGGTGACTCTGTGGCTCTCACTGTGAGAGCTGTCAGGTGCATCACTAACCATGCTCCGGTAGACAAGTACTACCGGAGGTTTAACATTCCGAACACCTCACGTTTATGTACGTGCTAGTCAGCGGAAAATTCTCAATCTGCTGTCGTTCAGACGCAGACTCATATCTTGCATCACTGCCCTGATGTTAAACATTCCAAGAACATCGACTATGTCATTGGTCTTGCTCAGTTCCTGAAGAAGAACCCTAGGGCGTTCTCCTTCAGCGATCCAGCTCCTCGAGCTGGTGTCGGATGAAAGCCTTGGGGCCCGGCATAGGTGCCCATCAGACCCTTCGGGGTGGTGCGGGGTGTGTAGCCAGGCATAGGCCACATGTCAGTAAAGGGGTGTGGCACTAGGGTGTGCTGGGCCCCGGGGTGGACATCTTTTCTCCTGGTCACTTTGGTGTGAACAGGGCTGTCTGTTCCCTGGTTACGGGCAGGAGACCTTTATATTTGGGAGTTGGGGGGTTTCTGTTTTTTCTTCTGACATAATACTAGCATACTTAGCTCTTTGTCTGTATGTAGGTAGAGTGCCGGGGCCGGACTGCGATCGGGCACCAGGATAAAAAAAAAAAAAAAAAAAACCTGGAGGTGTGTCTGCCAGGGATGGGGGATCCACTAGCAGGCCCTTCTGGCCCATCCATGTCGAAAGGCAAGGGGAAGGCTGTCCTTGGGAGGGGTCCCCCTCCCAACGTCGACAGGTCTACTAGACCTAGCAGACAACCCGCTAGAGTCATTCCTACATATGCTTCAGCTGCTAGGAAAGGCGCTGCTGTGCCTGAAGTGGTCATTGCCATGGCAAGGGCTGCTCCCTCCCTTCCTGCTAGCCGCATTGTGGAAGCAGGTCGTGTTATTGCCGGACAGAGTAAGGGCAGGTCCAAAGCCCGGTCTTATCCGAATTTCACCACGTCAGGGCCTAGTCGTCGACAGGTTCTCGTTACCTTTGACAAGGAGCGTGGAGTTCCACCCATGAACCTTGCCGTTGTCTCTGCGACCGTGAGTGCAGCTCTCAGAAATGGGGGTAGGCATCTCAAAGTCGTCTCTACTCAACTAGCCTATGAAGGTTGGTCTCTTGCTACATCTGCGGTGGCTACCAACGCAGAGGTGGAGATCATTCATGATTGCATCCGGGAGCTTCTCCCCCAGGATAGACAAGGCGCTGACTCGTTCTGGGTGGGCCCCCCATCATCAACATCTTACCTTCAAGTGATAGATGTTCCTTATCTCAAACACATTGGAGACCTCAAGAGTGTTATTACCATGGAGGAGGTGCATGACCAATTTAGGCATTCTCCCCTCCATGAAGACTTGTTGGTCCTCACTGGACAACCTTGAAGGGTTTGTAACTCTTCGAAGAGTACGTCCGCCACTGTATACTTCAATCTCTGGGATTCTCAGACAGGAACCAGAGCGAAGCGAGTCATTGACAGACAAATCCACATGTTTGGAAGGGTCTGTTACATCAGGCCGACTATGGCCAACCCAGGTGCCCCCATGTGCACTCGCTGTTGCAGATGGGGACATTCGATTAACGTATGCAGGGCTCCCCAGTTTAGGTGCCCTCGATGCTCAGGACCACACACCAATGATGAACATCGTGTGGTGTCAGCATGTTGCAAAGGAAAACTGAAGGCTGACCCTCCAGTTGCTCCCACTGAAGCTGGTAAGGACTGCCTGCACCAGTCGGTTTGTCCCAACTGTCAGGGCAAACATTCTGTGCTCTCTAAAGAATGTTCATTCTGGTGCCATCGTTTTGATCGAACTTGGATTGAAGCTGAATATACCGAGGTACATAGCTATCGTTCTACTGCAAGGCGTTCCACTCACCCCCCTGTCCATAGCTTAATGTTGGACGGCAGGATTAGGGTTGTCAGTTTTAACGTTGCAAAGCACTATATGTACTTGGACGTATTCCTCGAGACTTGTAAACTCATTTATGATGTTGTTTTCATTCAAGAGCCTCCGTCACAACTGATAAGACATGCACTGTCAGCTAAGGACCCTTCGGGGGCAGTAGTTGTAGATATGCCCAACCACCCCGATTGGAATGTCATAGTTAGACACTAGACAGACGAAGGGGAAAGGCTGTGAGTTGCAGCATACATGTCAAAACGTATTGCCATGTTTCGCCCATCCACCCGGTTTGACGTCATTGACGACCGGGATATCCTTATTCTTTCAGTTACATCAGCATCAGGTACGTCGCATTTACTCAATGTTTACTCTGACGACAATGGCATGGCTATCAGGAAACTGACTGCTGTGTCGGATTGCATTCCGGAACTCTCCTATATAGGGGGGGATTTCAATTGCCACTCGCCTGAGTGGGACCCTGATTTTCAGGGTACCTCTGGAGGATGAGCCAAAGAGCTGCTTTTATTGGCGGCTACCCTCAGTCTTGGGCGCTCAGAGTGTGAAAACCCTGGGCCCACATTTATTCCATGGACCCCAGGGTCTAGATTGTCTGTTCTAGACCTGGTGTTCGTGACATCTGATGGAGTGCTCTTGAACAGGTCGAGACGCGAAGTCAATCTCAAAGAGCCATCAGATCACATTCCAGTCTCGATTGTTCTAGACCTAGGGTGTTCTCCCTTGGTCGAGGTCAGGACCCTCCCAAAGGGGGGTGAACAAGAGGAAGCTTTCCTCGAACACCTGTCTGAAGGATTGGCTATGCTCGTGAGCCAAGATTTGTCTTCTCCTGAGCTGCTCACACTTGCGGTGGAGCAGTTTGGGAATCATATGTGTGATGCTTGGGGTTCCTGTTCAAAGAAGTCCCGTATCACACGCAAGTCTAAACTGTGGTGGAATCAGGGGTGCTCTGACGCCCTTGATTTCTATCATGGGAGTCCATCCTGGGAATCCTGGGGCAAATTCCAGAGGACTGTCAAGTCCTCTAAACACGTCTTCTTTGATGATTGGATCAAGGAGATTGCCACCACCAATGCTAGACCCTGGAACTTAATGGCCTGGATCCAGCAGCGGAAACTACCTCCCATGGATGCCATCTCGTTTCAGGAATGGCAATGTAGGATGCTCGATGAACTATGGCAAGCTCTACATGGGACATACAACGCTGTGGCAGAGAGGGAAGTAGACCTCTCCTTCTTAGACGACTTGGAGTCCTCTCCTGAGAGGACTTGGGTAAAATTCAGTACGTTGGAGGTGAGGGATGTGCTTAGTGCGTGTTCTTCCCACTCTGTGCCAGGGCCCGACCATAGAATGTGGTCGTTCCTCAAACAAGTCATGTCTCGCAGGGAGTGTGAGGACGGTATTATTCGAGTGGCCGATGCTTGTATTAGTACGGGACATTGGCCCTTCCATTTTAAGGAATCGGTTACAGTTATTATTCCCAAGCTGGGAAAACCGTTCTATGATACGCCTAAATCTTTTAGGCCGATTGTGCTTCTCAATACTTTGGGGAAGCTAATAGAGAAGATGATCTCGAATCATCTTCAGTTTGACATGGTCAAGTATGACCTCGTCCATCCTAACCAATTCGGGGGGGTCCAGCAATGGTCTACCAAAGATGTGGGGGCATTCCTCACCCATCTCGTTCGAGCAGGGTGGGCTAAAGAGTTGAAAACTAGTGTGGTGGCATTTGACATTGCATAGTTCTTTCCCTCTCTCAACCATGAAGCCCTTCTTCGGTTCATGGAATTTCAGGGATTTCCTGGTGTCCTCAGGAAGTTCTTTTTGTCGTACCTGGTCAGAAGAAGCACCACATATAAGTGGGGCCCATTCGAGTCAGGGCAATTCAAAGCAGAAGTGGGGGTAGGACAGGGTTCTGCCCTATCACCAGTTCTGTTCGTGCTCTACATTGCACCTATTATGAAGGCATACGAACACACAGCAAGGGGGGTTGGCCTTAAAACCACCCTCCTGTCATATGTTAATGATGGAACTGTCGCTGCACAGGCCAAATCGTTAGACAATAACTGTTGCACTCTCGTTAGGTCGTATGGTTTTCTCCATGTGCTTTTCGAGATGGCAGGGTTAGTCCTGGAACATGGGAAGACGGAAGCCTTCCACTTCACGAGGTCGAATGACGGGTACCTCCTGGCACTTGACCTCAAGTTTGCCCCATTTACAGGGGACACACCGCTTACCCCCAAAGTGGTTTGGAGATATCTTGGATTCTTCTTCGATCGTAAGCTTCTTTTTAGGGGGCACGTGAAATTCTACGCTACTAAGTCCCTCACAACCGTAATGGCCATGAGGATGCTAGGTAACTCATCGAGAGGCATCACTGCCCTTCAGAAACGTCTCCTGTATCAGTCCTGTGTGATTCCAATTGCCATGTACGGGTACCGATTATGGTTCTTCCATGGGTCTAGGAACAAGGCTGCGCTCAAGACTCTCAACTTGATGCAACGTAAAGCTGCCCTATGGGTTACAGGTGCGTTTCGTACTTCTCCTACAGGAGGCGTGGAGGCCCTTGCAGGCCTCATGCCCATTGATCTACATCTCAAGAAGATGGCTACCAGAGCCAATCTTCGAGTTCACACATTGATGAGTACCCACCCTACTCATTCACTTCTTCCACGGAATATGGCCAAGATGGCACTCCCACACCCTCTATCATTTGCGAACCTGCCTGTTAATATGGGCAGGAAAGTGAATGGGCCGATCGCTGATGTAGTTCGATCTGCATTGGAATTTACAGAGCCATTTGATTACTCAAGTGACTTGGCCAGACCTGGAGAACGGGTCCAAGATCTTTTCTTGGATTAAATCATCTTTGACAAACGTCCCCGGAGGAAGCCTGATGAGGAGGCCTCCAAAGACGACAACAGAATTGCCCACCTGGACAACCTCTACTATGAGTGTCGACAGGAACCTCAAACGGTATCAGTTGCAACTGATGCCACAGTTCCTCCCACCTCCAGACACCAAGCTATGTCGGGGTATGGACTCTACACCCAGGGCAGACTTAGACATCGAGCTCGGTTTGCTTTGGGATGGGTTACAGCTCCAGATGCAGAGTTGACTGCTATAAGATTCACAGTTGAGTACCTTATTTCGAGGAAGTTTCATTGTGATCATATTGTTGTCTTTACCGACTCCATTGCAGCTGCAAAGAGGTCGTTAGACCCTTCCATACATGCTAGCCAAAGTGATTCTTTGGTGGTGTGTAAGTACCTTATGGAGTGGCTGTCTAGGTCCATACATCATTCCATCCTCTTTGTGGAAGTTCCCTCCAAGGCGGAGTGGGGCATCCACTTTGAAGCTCACCAGTTTGTTAGGGATCTGCCCTCTATTAGAGTGGGTCCTACAACAGTTATTTCACTTGACTACCTTCGGAAGCAGGCAACGTCTTCAAGTCAAGACACGTGGGTGTCACACTTCCAGCTTGCTTCTTACCAAGGATCTCAATTTCTTGAGATGAAGGGCTTGCAAGGCAAAACTCTACAACTGGTCATACATCAGAGGGGGTACATAGTTGTCTAAACTTGGTGATTCTATTGCTCTCACTGTGAGAGCTGTTAGATGCATCACTAATCATGCTCCGGTAGGCGAGTACTACCATAGATTTAACATTCCAAACACCTCACACTTATGTATGTGCTGGTCAGCGGAAAACTCCCAGTCAGCTGTCGTTCAGATGCAGACTCATATCTTACATCATTGCCCTGATGTAAAACATTCCAAGAACATCGACTACGTCGTTGGACTTGCACAGTTCCTGAAGAAGAACCCGAGAGTGTTCTCCTTCAGCGATACAGCCCCTTGGGCTGGAGTCAGATGAAAACCTTGGGGCTCGGCATAGGTGCTTGCCAGACCCTCCGGGGGGGTGTGGGGTGTACAGCTGGGCATAGGCCGTGTGTTGGTAAAGGGGTGTGGCACTAGGGTGTGCTGGGCCCTGGGGTGGACATCTTTCTACCTGGACACTTTATTGTGGATGGGGCTGTCTGTTCTCTGGTTACAGGCGGGGGACCTTTATATGTGGGACTGGGGGAATTCTTTTTCTGGCATGATACTAGCGTACTTAGCTCGTCGTTTGTATGTAGGTAGAGTGCTGGGGCCGGACTGCGATTGGGCACTAAGATAAAAATGGCAGATATAAAAAAAAAAAAAAAAAAAAGACTCTTTAAAATGAGACAGCCAATGTCCTGTATAAATACAAGCATCAGCCACCCATAGGACGCCATCCTCACACTCTTTGTGAGAGGTCAACTTTCCTCTCAGCCGCAGCATTGTATGTCCTGTGAAGAGCATTCCACACCGACAATCTGTTGAGCCCCAACGGATTAGCCAACTGCTCAGGTGTGCATTCCATTGTAATATCCCCTCCTCCTTCTGGGCCTTCCACACTGGACACAGGCAAGCTCAACCTGCTCAAAGGTCAGGCAGTTGATGGCGAGCCTGACTCTTCCCTGATCACAGATGATGACCTGGATCGAGTTTGACTGGGCACAGTAGAACGGTACCGACCTCTGGCCTCAGTACTCAATGCAGATGACAACGTATTGCTTGAAGAAGCCATAGGCATCGAAGATTCCACCCGAGGAGAGAAAACTGCTCTAGTGGTGGGGGGTGTGGAACCTGATGATCTGGCAGTCACAGTCAAGGCAGAACTGCTCCTGCCTGAACCGCGGCCCCTTGGAGGTCCTTCTGACTTGGAAGACATTGACTATATCAAATTTCGTTGGTACTTTAGATGTAATCTGGCGACCTGCTGGAGGGTAGTGTTTTTGCGATACTAGTTTTCGAAGTTCCCATGGTCGGTGGTCGCAGTACCTGGAAGAGGAAGGTGAACATCTCCCATCTCCTGATCTCCATGGCTAGGGGAACCAGCAGACAAGGCTGGGGAACTTGACCTGCTGATAGGCTGAGCTGTAGAAGGCAAGCTGGATTCTTCCCTGATCACTGACGATGACCTGGAGCGAGCCTGGCTGGGCACGGTGGAACGGTACTAACCACGGACATTGGAACCAAGAATGGATGCTGACAAAGCTTGAGATTCCTCTGGAGGGAAAAAGACTGCCCTAGAGGTTGGGGTGCAGAACCTGATGATCTAGCAGCCGCAGCAGAGGCAGAGGAACTCCTACCCATACTGTGGCCCCTTGAGGGTCCTCCATGGTCGGAAGACATGCTGTATATGACTTTTTGTTGGTACTTTGTAGAGGAAATGCGACGGTGCTGGGGGGGTAAGTTTTTGCGATTGCAGTTTTCAAAATTCCCATGGTTGATGATCACAGTACCGGAAAGAGAAGTAGTGGTGCCACACACTCGTCAGGTCATATGGATTTCTCCATGCCCTCTTCGAGATGGCGGAGTTGATTCTTGAGCATGGGAAGATGGAAGCCTTCCACTTCACGAGGTCAAACGATGGGTATCTTCCATCACTTGACCTCAAGTTTGCCCCGTTCACAGGAGACACACCACTTACCCCCAAATTAATTTGGAGGTACTTGGGATTTTTCTTTGATTGTAAGCTCCTGTTTAAGGAGCATGTAAAGTTTTATGCTACCAAGTCCCTCACGACTGTAATGGCCATGAGAATGCTAGGTAATTCTTTAAGGGGCATCACTGCTCTTCAAAAACGTCTCCTGTATCAGTCGTGTATGGTTCCTATTGCCACGTATGGTTACCAGTTATAGTTTTTCCAAGGGTCTATAAACAAAGGTATGCTTAAGACCCTAAACTCAATGCAGCGTAAAGCTGCCCTATGGATCACAGGTGCATTCCATACCTCTCCTACAGGGGGCGTTGAGGCTTTAGCAGGCCTCATGCTCATCGATTTACATCTCAAGAAGATGGCTGCCAGAGCCAATCTTCAAGTTCATATGCTGATGAATACCCATCCTACTCAGTCACTCCTTTCTGTGGAATATGTCTAAAACAGTGCTTCCACATCCTCTATCATTTGCGAATCTTCCGGTTAACACCAGTAGAAAAGTAAATGGGCCTATTGCTGACGTGGTGAAAACTGCGTTGGAATCCACAGAGCCATTCGATTACTCAAGTGACTTGGCCAGACCTGGAGAATGGGTTCAAGATCTTTTCTTGGACCAAATCATCTTTGATGAATGCCCCTAGAGGAAGCCTGATGAGGAGGCCTCTGAGGACGATGACAGAGTTGCCCACCTTGACAAGCTCCATCTAGAGTGTCGCGAGGACCCACGTATGGTGTCTGCAGCTACAGACGCCACAGTTCCCCCTACCTCCAGACATCAAGCTGTGTCTGGAGGCAAACTTAGACATCATGCTAGGTTTGCATCCAGGAGAGTCACTGCCCCAGATGCGGAGCTTACTGCCATCAGGTTTGCGGTGGAATCACTTCTGTTTCTGGTACCGTGACCACCAACTGTGGGAACTTCGAAAACCAGCATCGCAAAATCTCTACCCCCCAGCAGGTCGCCAGTCTCCTTCAAAAGTACCAACAAAATTTAGCATACGCAATGTCTTCCAAGCCAGGAGGACCCCCAAGGGGCTGCGGTTCAGGCAGGAGCAGTTCTGCCTCGACTGCGGCTGCCAGATCATCAGGTTCCGCACCCCCCACCACCAGAGCAGTTTTTTCTCCTCAGGTAGAATCTTTGACACCTACAGCTTCTTCAAGCAACATGGCGTCATCTGCTTTGAGTACTGAGGCCAGAGGTCGGTACTGCTCCACCATGCCCAGCCAAACTAGATCCAGATCATTGTCTGTGATCAGGGAAGAGTCTGGCTCACCATCAACCACCTGACCTTTGAGCAGGTCAAGCTCTCCTGTGTCCAGCGTGGAAGGCCCAGAGAGAGGAGGGGATATTACGATGGAACGTACTCTGGAACAGAGGGCAAATCTGTTGGGGCTCAATGGGTTGTCAGGGTTTGACAATGTGGAGGTGGATTTGGGAGTGATTCTGCCAGCGTTCCAATCGATCTGTGAGTGGATCGACTTTCATTCTGAAGTTAATGGCTCGTCTGCTGTTCTTCTTAATCTCAGGGGCATTCGCCGCAATGCCGGCGCTCTGGTCAGCCAGATCGAACATCTTTTAGATGACAGTTCTACAGTGGAGGAAGACACCATCAGACTCCCACAACAATCTCTCGCCAGAATCTCTGGCTCTTCTGCTTCAGGTGGTACTGGGCCACCTGGAGGTGCATCTGCTGGGGGTGGGGAATCCATGCAAGTGGATCCCCCTGCTGGCCCTTCTGGCCCATCCATATTGAAAGGCAAGGGGAAGGTTGTCCTTGGAAGGGGTCCCCCTCCCAACATCGACAGGTCTACTAGACCTAGCAGACGACCTGCTAGAGTCATTGCAGAGGCAGGTTGTGTTATTGCTGGGCAAAGTAAGGGCAAGTCCAAGGCCCAGTCTTACCCAAGTTATACTACGTCTGGGCCTAGCCGTCAGCAGGTCCTCATTAGCTTCAACAAGGCGCATGGAGTTCCCCCCATGAACCTTGCTGTAGTTTCTGCATCGGTCAGTGCTGCTCTCAGAAATGGGGGCAAGCGCCTGAAAGTTGTCTCTACCCAACTGGCCTATGAAGGCTGGTCTCTCGCTACCTCTGCAGTAGCCACCATGGCAGAGGTTGAGATCATTCATGATCGAATCCGGGAGTTGCTCCCCCAGGACAGACGAGGTACCGACTCATTCTGGGTGGGCCCCCCATCTTCGACATCCTACCTTCACGTATTGGATGTTCCTTATCTTAAGCACATTGGCAACCCCAAGAGTGTTATTACATCGGAAGAGGTGCATGAACAATTTAGGCACTCCCCTCTCCATGAAGATCTACTGGTCCTTTCGGGCCTCCCCTGTGTAGTTCGTAACTCTTCTAAGAGCACGACTGCCACTGTCTATTTCAATCTCTGGGATTCTCAGATGGGATCGCGAGTGAAACGAGTCATCGACAGGCAAATCCATATGTTTGGAAGGGTCTGTTATATCCGGTCAACCACGGCCAACCCAGGGGCCCCCATGTGCACGCGCTGCTGCAGATGGGGTCACTCGATCAATGCTTGCAGGGCCCTCAGTTCAGGTGCCCTCGCTGCTCTGGCCTGCACACTAACGATGAATATTGAGCTGTGTCAGCGTGTTGCAAGGGGAACCCGAAGGCTGATCCTCCGGTTCCTTCCACCGAGGCTGGCAAGAACTGCCCTCACCAGTCCATCTGCCCCAATTGCCGGAGCAAGCATTCTGCGCTATCTAAAGAATGTACATTCTGGGGCCACCACTTCAATCGAACCTGGATCGATGCTAAATATGCCAAGGTACATAGTATCCGTTCTACTATAAGGTGTTCCACTCACCCCCTGTCCATAGCTTAATGTTGGACGATAGGATTAGGGTGGTTAGTTTCAACATTGCGAAGCACTATATGTACTTGGATGTATTCCTCGAGACTTGTAAATTGATTTATGATGTCGTTTTTATTCAAGAGCTGCTGTGGCGACTGATAAGACATGCACCGTCAGCTAAAGACCCTTTGGGGGAGGTAGTTGTAGGTATGCCTAACCACCCTGATTGGAATGTCATGGTCAGACCGGTGACCGGACTTCCAAGGGGGAATGACCGCGCGTTGCGGCATACGTGTCTAAACGTATTGCCATGTTGCGCCCATCTACCCGGTTTGACATTATTGATGACCAGGATGTTATCATTATTTCCGTCACATCAAAGTCAGGTACTTCTCATCTACTTAACGTTTACTCCAACGATAACAGCACAGCTATCAGGAAACTGACAGCCATGTCAGATCGCATTCCGGAACTCTCCTATATGGGGGGAGACTTCAATTGTCACTCGTCTGAGTGGGACCCTGGGCACCAGGGCAGCCCCAGAGGACGGGCTAAGGAGCTGCTTCATTTAGCAGCTACTCTTGGACTTGGGCACTCAGAGTGTGAAAACCCCAGGCCTACATTCATTCCATGGACTCAAGGGTCTAGACTGTCTGTTCTAGACCTGGTGTTCGTGACATCTGATGAAGTGCTCTCGAACAGGTCGAGACACGAAGTCGATCTCAAAGGACCATCAGACCACGTTCCAGTCTCGATTGTCCTTGACTTGGGACGTTCTCTCCTGGTTGAAATCCACACCCTCCCTAAGGGGGATGATCAAGAGGAGGCTTTCCTCGAATACTTATCTGATGGGTTGGCTACTTTTGTCAGTCAAGACTTGTCTTCTCCTGAACTGCTATCCCTTGTGGTGGAGCTATTTGGGAATCACATGCATGAGGCCTGGAATTCTTGCTCAAAGAAGTCCCGAATCACACATAAATCCAAACTGTGGTGGAATCAGGGGTGTTCTGATGCCCTAGACTTCTACCATGGGAGTCTGTCCTGGGAATCCTGGGGCGAATTCCGGAGGGTTGTTAAATCTTCCAAACGCACATTCTTTGATGATCGTATCAAGGAAATTGCTACCACCAATGCTCGACTCTGGAACCTTATGTCCTGGATCCAGCAGCAGAAACTACCCCCTACAGATGCTATCTCCTTTAAGGGACAGCAATGTAGGATGCTTGATGAACTATGGCAAGCCTTGCATGGGACATACAATTCAGCGGCAGAGAGGGAAGTTGACCTCTCCTTCTTAGACGACCTTGAGCCTTCTACTGAGAGAGCTTGGGTAAAATTCAGTGCGCTGGAGATGAAAGATGCGCTTAGTGCATGTTCCTCTCACTCTGCGCTGGGGCCTGATCACATCACATGGTCGTTCCTCAAGCATGTCATGACTCACAAGGAATGTGAGGATGGCGTTCTTCAAGTGGCTGACACCTGTATTAATATGGGGCATTGGCCTTCTCACTTTAAGGAATCGGTTACAGTTATTATCCCCAAACCAGGGAAACTGTCCTATGACATGCCTAAGTCGTTTAGGCCCATTGTGCTTCTCAATACTTTGGGGAAGCTTATAGAGAAGATGATTTCGAATCATCTTCAGTTCGACATGGTCAAGTATGATCTAGTCCATTCTAACCAATTCAGAGGAGTCCGGCAGTGGTCTACCGAAGATGCGGGGGCGTTCCTTACCCACCTTGTTCGAGCAGGGTGGGCCAAAGGGTTAAAAACGAGCATTGTGGCGTTCAACATAGCGCAGTTTTTCTCTTCTCTCAACCATGAAGCCCTCCTCAGGTTCATGGAATTTCAAGGATTTCCAGAGGTCCTCAGGAAATTCTTCTTGTCTTACTTGGTTGGAAGGAGCACCGCTTATAAGTGGGGCCCATTCGAATCAGGGCTTTTCAAGGCAGAAGTGGGGGTTGGGCAGGGTTCTGCCCTGTCACCAGTTCTGTCCACGTTATACGTTGCACCTATTATGAAGGCATACGAACACACAGCTAGAGGGGTGGGCCTTAAAACCACCCTCTTGTCATATGTGGATGATGGGACTGTTGCTGCACAATCCAAATCTCTTGACGACAACTGCCGCACCCTTGTTCAGTCATATGGATTTCTTCATGTGCTCTTCGAGATGGCGGGGCTGATTCTTGAACATGGGAAGACAGAAGCCTTCTACTTCATGAGGTCAAATGATGGATATCTCCCATCGCTCGACCTCAAGTTTGCCCCATTTACTGGGGACACTCCGCTTACCCCCAAGCTTGTTTGGAGGTACCTCGGGTTCTTCTTCGATCATAAACTCCTCTTCAAGGAACAGGTGAAATTCTACACAACCAAGTCCCTCACGACAGTCATGGCCATGAGGATGCTGGGTAATTCCTCGAGAGGCATTACTGCCCTTCAAAAGTGTCTCTTGTATCGGTCCTGCGTGGTTCCAATTGCCATCTATGGCTACCGGTTATAGTTTTTCCAGGGGTCTAAGAACAAAGGTACGTTGAAGGCCCTCACCTCGATGCAGTGTAGGGGGCATTGAGGCTCTTGCAGGCCTCATGCCCATCGATCTACACCTCAAGAAGATGGCGGCCAGGGCCAATCTTTGGGTACACACATTAACGAGTACTCACCCGACTCGTTCCCTTCTTCCGCGGGACATGTTCCCCCTACATCTAGACACCAAGCTGTGTCCAGATATGGGATATACACTAGAGGCAAACTTAGACATCGGGCTAGGTTTGCCTCTGGGAGAGTTACTGCTCTGGATGTGGAGCTCACTTCAATCAGATTCGCGGTTGAGTACCTCATTTCGAGGAAGTTCGACTGCGATCGAATTGTCATATTCACCGACTCCATCGCTGCTGCGAAGAGGGCGGTAGATCCATCTGCACACTCAGGTCAGGCTGACTCCCTGGTAGTGTGTAAACACCTCATGGCTTGGCTCTCCGAGTCCGTGGATCATTCTATTCTCTTTGTCGAAGTCCCCTCCAAAGCAGAGTGGGGCATTCACTTTGAAGCTCACCAGTTTGTCCGGGACTTGCCCTCTGTTAGAGTGGGTCCCACAACTACTACCTCGCTTGACTACTTGCATAGACAAGCAACGTCTTCGTGTCAGGATGCATGGGTTTCCCGCTTCCAACACACTTCTTACCGAGGATCTCAGTTTTTTGAGATGAAGGGCCTTCAAGGCAAATCCCTCCAACCATCGTACATCAAAGGAGGTACGTGGT
This sequence comes from Marasmius fiardii PR-910, assembly GCA_014904975.1. NCBI lineage: Eukaryota > Fungi > Basidiomycota > Agaricomycetes > Agaricales > Marasmiaceae > Marasmius > Marasmius fiardii. Next base: position 168,963 of record MU127864.1, read on the forward strand.
AGTCTAAACTTGGTGATTCTAACGCTCTTGTTGCAAGAGCAGTTAGATGCATCACAAATCACGCTCCAGTAGGCAAGTACTAAACCCAACGTATAAAGGTCCCCTGCCCGTAACCAGAGAACAGATAGTCCGATCCACCTTACGGTGTCAAGGAGACAAGATGTCCACCCCGGGGCCCGGCGCACCCTAGTGCCACACCCCTTTACCGATCATCTTCTCTATAAGCTTCCCAAGAGTGTTGAGAAGAACTATCAGCCTAAACGACTTAGGCATGTCATAGAACGGTTTCCCTGGTTTGGGGATAATAACAGTAACCGATTCCTTAAAATGTGACGGCCAGTGCCCCGTGCTAATACAGGCATCAGCCACTCGAAGTATGCCCTCCTCGCACTCCTTGCGAGTCATGACTTGCTTGAGGAACGACCACGTGACGTGATCGGGCCCTGGTGCAGAGTGAGATGAACATGCATTAAGCGCATCCGTTAACTCCAACGCACTGAATTTTACCCAGATCCTCTCTGGAGAGGACTCAAGATCGTCTAAGAAAGAGAGGTCAATTTCCCTCTCCACTGCAGTATTGTACGTCCCATGCAAAGCTTGCCATAGTTCGTCAAGTGTCCGACATTGCCATCCCTGAAATGAGATGGCATCTGTGAGAGGTAATTTCTGCTGCTGGATCCAGGACATTAAGTCCCAGGGTCTAGCATTGGTGGAAGCTATTTCCTTGATCCGATCATCAAAGAACGTGCGTTTAGAGAATTTGACAACCCTCCAGAACTCGCCCCAGGACTCCCGAGATGGACTCCCACAGTAATAATCAAGGGCGTCGGAGCACCCCTGGTTCCACCACGGTTTGGATTTGCATGTGATCCAGGATTTCTTAGAACATCGATTTCAGGATTCATGCATATGATTCCCGAAAAGCTCCACACCCAGTGAGAGCAATTCAGGAGACAACATGTCTTGGCTAACGAAAGTAGCCAATCCATCAGACAGGTGCTCGAGGAAAGCTTCCTCTTGTTCGCCCCTCTTGGGGAGGGTTCTAATTTTGACCAGAGGGGAACGCCCTAAGTCTAGAACAATCGAGACCGGTATGTGGTCTGATGGTCCTTTGAGATCTACCTCGCGTCTCGGCTTAGCCAAGAGCACTTCGTCAGATGTCACGAACACAAGGTCTAGAACCGAAGGTCTAGACCTTTGGGTCTGTGGAATAAATGTGGGCCCAGGGTTTTCAAACTCTGAGTGCCCGAGTCCGAGGGTAGCTGCCAACAGAAGCAGCTCCTTGGCCCGCCCTCCGGGGCTTCTCTGAAAACCAGGGTCCCATTCGGGCAAGTGACAATTGAAATCTCCCCCCATATAGGAGAGTTCCGGGATACGATTCGACATGGCCAACAGTTTCCTGATAGCCGTGCCGTTATCGTCAGAGTAGATGTTGAGTAGATGTGATGTACCTGACTTTGACGTGAGAGAGAGAATAATAATATCCCGGTCATCAATGACATGCCCTCTATTAGGGTTGGTCCCTCGACTGTCACATCACTTGACTACCTTCAGAAGCAAGCAACTTCCTCGTGCCAGGATGCGTGGGTGTCACGCTTCCAGCACACTTCTTACCGAGGACCTCAATTCCTAGAGATGAAGGGCCTTCAAGGCAAGCCTCTACAACCTTCATACATCAAAGGAGGTACATGGTTGTCAAAACTTGGTGACTCTGTTGCTCTTACTGCAAGGGCTGTCAGGTGCATCACTAATCATGCTCTGGTAGATGAGTACTACCGTGGGTTCAACATTCCAAATACCTCTCGTCTGTGCACGTGCTGGTCAGCAGAAAATTCCCAGTCTGCCATTGTTCAAACAAGGACTCATGTCCTACATCATTGCCCTGATGTCAAACATTCCAAGAACATCGACTATGTTGTTGGTCTTGCTCAGTTCCTGAAGAAGAACCCTAGGGTGTTCTCCTTTGGAGATCCAGCCCCTTGGGCTGGTGTCGGATGAAAGCCTTGGGGCTCGGCATAGGTGCCTGTCAGACCCTTTGGGGTGGTGTGGGGTGTACAGCCAGGCATAGGCCATGTGTCGGTAAAGGGGCATGGCACTAGGGTGCTCCAGGCCCCAGGATGGACATCTTTCTTCCTGGACACTTTGTTGTGTCCGGGGCTCTCTGTTCTCCAGTTGTGGGCGGAGGACCTTTGTTACAAGTACTTGATGGTGGAATTCTGGTAGTCTATTGGCATACTTAGCTCAACGTTTGTATGTAGATAGTATTACTGGGTCCAGACTGTGATCGGGCACCGGAATAAAAATGGCAGATTTAAAAAAAAAAAAAAAAAAAAACTGGTCATGAACCTCCTCCACAATGATAACACTCTTGGGGTCACCAATATGTTTGAAATACGGAACATCTACCATACGGAGATAAGATGTCGAGGATGGGGGGCCTACCCAAAACGAGTTGTTGCCTCATCTGTCTTGGGGGAGCAACTCCCGGATACGATCACGAATGATCTCTACCTCGGCGGTGGTAGCCACTGCTGAGATAGAGAGAGACCAGCCGTCATAGGCTAGTTGAGTAGAGACGACTCTGAGATGCCTACCCCCATTCCTGAGGGCTGCTAGAGGGGTTGGCCTCAAAACCACCCTCCTGTCATATGTCGATGATGGGACTGTTGCTGCGCAGTCCAAATCGCTAGACAACAACTGCTGTACCCTCATTCAGTGGTATGGATTTCTCCATGTGCTATTCGAGATGGTGGGGTTGGTCTTGGAACATGGGAAGACAGAAGCCTTCCACTTCACAAGGTCGAATGACAGCTATCTCCTGTCGCTTGATCTCAAGTTTGCTCCGTTTACAGGGGACACTCCACTTACCCCCAAACTTATTTGGAGGTATCTAGGCTTCTTCTTTGATCGGAAGCTCTTGTTTAAAGAGCATGTCAAGTACTATGCTACCAAATCCCTCACAACCGTAATGGCTATAAGAATGTTGGGTAATTCTTCGAGGGGTATCACTGCCCTTCAAAAACGTCTACTCTACCGGTCATGTGTGGTTCCTATTGCCACATATGGATACTGGCTGTGGTATTTCCAGTGGTCTAAGAGTAAAGGTACTCTTAAGATCCTCACCTCGATGCAGCGTAAGGCTGCCCTGTAGGTCACAGGTGTGTTTCACACAGCTCCTACAGGGGGGGTTGAGGCCTTAGCAGGTCTCATGCCCATCGATTTACACCTCAAGAAGATAGCAGCTCGGGCCAATCTTCGAGTGCACACATTGATGAGTACCCACTCTACTCGTTCACTTCTTCCGTGGAATATGTCTAAGACAGCACTTCCGCACCCCCTATCGTTCGCAAACCTTCCAGTTAATATGGGGAGGAAAGTGAACAGTCCCATCACTGACGTGGTAAAGACCGCGTTGAAGTACATGGAGTCGTTTGATTATTTGAATGACTTGGCCAGACCTGGAGAACGGGTCCAAGATCTTTTCTTGAATCAAATCATCTTTGATGAACATCCTTGGAGGAAACCTGATGAGGAGGCCTCCAAGGACGGTGACAGAGTTGCCCACCTAGACGACCTCTATTATGAGTGTCGTCAGGAACCCCGAACGGTATCAGTTGCAACTGACACCACAGTGCCTCCTACTTCCAGACATCAAGCCGTGTCGGGGTATGGACTATATGTGCAGGGTAAACTTAGACATCGGGCTAGGTTTGCCTCTGAACAAGTTACAGCTCCTGATGCGGAGTTAACTGCTATACAGTTCGCAGTCAAGTACCTCATTTCAAGGAAATTTGACTGCGATCGCATTGTTGTATTCACTGATTCCATTGCCGCTGCAAAGAAATCAGTGGACCCTTCTATACATTCTTGCCAGGGAGACTCCTTGGTGGTCTGTAGACATCTCACAGATTGGTTGTCCAAGTCCGCATCTCACTCTATTCTCTTTGTGGAAGTTCCCTCCAAAGCGGAGTGGGGCATCCATTTCGATACTCATCAGTTCGTTAGGGACTTGCCCTCTATTAGGGTTGGTCCCATGACTATTACTTTGCTTGACTTCCTTCGGAAGCAGGCAACGTCTTCGTGTCAGGATGCATGGGTGTTGCGTTTCCAACACACTTCTTACCGAGGATCTCAATTTCTTGAGATGAAGGGCCTGCAAGGCAAATCACTGCAACCTTCATACATCAAAGGAGGTACATGGTTGACTAAACTTGGTGACTCTGTTGCTCTCACTGTGAGAGCTGTCAGATGCATCACTAACCATGCTCCGGTAGGCGAGTACTACCATAGATTTAATATTCCGAACACCTCACGGTTATGTACGTGTTGGTCCATGGAAAGTTCTCAGTCAGCCGTTGTTCAGACGCGGACTCATATCCTACATCACTGCCCTGATGTAAAACACTCCAAGAACATCGACTATGTTGTTGGTCTTGCTCAGTTTTTGAAGAAGAACCCTAGGGCATTCTCCTTCATCAATCCAGCTCTGTGAGCTAGTGTCGGATGAAAGCCTTGGGGCTCGGCATAGGTGCTCGTCAGACCCTCAGGGGTGGTGTGGGGTGTACAGCCGGGCATAGGCCATGTGTCGGTAAAGGGGCGTAGCACCAGGGTGCGCCAGGCCCCGGGGTGGACATCTTTCTACCTGGACACTTAATTGTGAACAGAGCCATCTGTTCTCCAGTTATGGGCAGGGGACCTTTATATGTTGGGTTGGGGGATTTTTCCTTTTTCTGGCATAATACTAGCGTACTTAGCACACAGTTTGTATGTAGGTAGCGTCCTGGGGCTGGACTGCGATCGGGCACTGGGGTAAAAATGGCAGAATTAAAAAAAAAAAAAAAAAAAAGACTCATATCCTACATCACTGCCCTGATGTTAAACATTCCAAGAACTTTTTATCCCAGTGCCCGATCGCAGTCCGGCCCCAGCATTCTACCTACATACAAACAATGTGCTAAGTACGCTAGTATTATGCCAGAAAAGAAAACTCCTAACAACCATGTATAAAGGTCCCCTACCCTTAACCGGAGAACAGATAGCCCAATCCACCAAGAGGTGTCAAGGAAATAAGACGTCCACCCCGAGTGAGAAGGCCAATGCCCCATATTAATACAAGCATCAGCCACTCAAAGAATGCCATCCTCGCATTCCTTACGAGTCATGACTTGCTTGAGGAACGACCACATAACGTGATCGGGCCCCGGCGCCAAATGAGAGGAACATGCACTAAGCACGTCCTTCAACTCCAATGCACTGAACTTTACCCAAGTCCTCTCAGGAGAGGGCTCCAGGTTGTCTAAGAAGGAGAGGTCAACTTCCCTCTCCACTGTGGCATTGTATGTCCCATGTAAAGCTTGCCATAGGTCATTGAGTGTCCTGCACTGCTGTCCCTGAAAAGAGATAGCGTCTGAAGGAGGTAATTTCTGCTGCTGGATCCAGGACATCAGGTCCCAGGGTTGAGCGTTCGGTTTTCCTCTACAACAAGCAGACACCGCACGATGTTCATCGTTGGTGTGTGGACCAGAGCATCAAGGACACCCATTAATTGAGTGGCCCCATCTGCAGCAATGAGTGCATATAGGGGCCCCTGGGTTGGCCGTAGTTGGCCTGATGTAGCAGACGTGTCCAAACATATGGATTTGCCTGTCAATGACATGCTTCGCTCTGGTTCCCATTTGAGAGTCCCACATATTGAAGTAAACTGTGGTGGACATACTCTTTGCAGAGTTACGAACCATTCAAGGAAGGGGGGAGTGTCTGAACTGATCACGCACCTCCTCCGCTGTGATAACGCTCTTGGAGTCGCCAAGCTGCTTAAGATAAGGAACATCCACAGCCCACAGGAAGGATGTCAAAGATGGAGGGCCCACCCAGAACAAGTCAGAACCTTGTCTGTCCTGAGGTAGCAGCTCCCGGATACGGTCACAAATGATTTCCACTTCTGCATTGGTAGCCACCGCAGACATGGAGAGGGACCAACCATCATAGGCTGGTTGGGTGGAGACAACTTTGAGGCGTCTGCCCCCATTTCTGAGGGCTGCACTCATGGTTGCAGAAACGATGGCGAGGTTCATGGGGGGAACCCCATGCTCCTTGTCAAAACTAACAAGAACCTGTCTTTGACTAGGTCCTGACATGGTGAAAGTTGGGTAAGACCGGGCCTTAGACTTGTCCTTACTTTGTCCAGCGATAACACAACCTGCCTCCGCAATGAGGCTGGCAGGAAGGGAAGGAGCAGTCCTTGCCATAGCAATGACTGCTTCAGGAATGGAAGCGCCTTTCCTCGCAGCAGAAGCATATGCAGGAATGACCCTAGTGGAACATCGGCTAGGCCTAGTGAACCTGTCGATGTTGGGAGGGGGCCTCCTTCCAAGAACAGCCTTCCCCTTGCCTTTCGACAAGGATGGACCAGACAGAATAGCAGGGGGGTCCACGTTCATGGATTTGCCACCGCCTGCAGATGTGCCTCCAGGTGGAGCATTACCATCCAAAGTCGATGGGCCAGGAGCCCTGGCCAAACCTGGTAGTGTGTAAGCATCTCATGGCTTGGTTGTCTGGGTCCGTGAATCGTTCTATTCTATTCGTTGAAGTCCCCTCTAAAGCAGAGTGGGGCATTCATTATGAAGCACATCAATTCGTTAGACCTGCCTTCGGTGAGGGTAGGTCCAACGACTGCTACTTCGCTTGACTACTTGCGTAAACAAGCAACGGCCTCGTGTCAGGATGTGTGGGTATCACGCTTCCAACACTCTTCTTACTGAGGTTCTCAATTTCTTGAGATGAAGGGCCTTCAGGGCAAATCTCTGCAGCTATCGTACATCAAAGGAGGTACGTGGCTGCCTAAACTTGGCGATTCTGTCGCCCTTGTTGCAAGGGCCATCAGGTGCATCACTAATCACGCTCCAGTAGGCGAGTACTATCAGAGGTTTAATATTCCAAACACTTCACGTCTCTGTTCGTGTTGGTCGGCGGAAAACTCTTGGTCTGCAGTCGTTCAGACTCGGACCCATATCCTACATCACTGCCCTGACATAAAGCATTCCAAGAACATCGACTACGTCGTTGGTCTTGCACAGTTCTTGAAGAAGAACCCTAGGATGTTCTCCTTCGCTGATCTGGCTCCTTGAGCTGGTGTTGGAGGAAAGCCCTGGGGCTCGGCATAGATGCCCATCAGACCCTTCGGGGTGGTGTGGGGTGTGCAGCCGGGCATAGGCCGCATGTCGGTAAAGGGGTGTGGCACTAGGGTGCGCCGGGCCCCGGGGTGGACGTCTTGTCTCCTTGACACCACAAGGTGGACGGTCTTGGACCTTGTGTTCGTTACATCAGACGAAGTGCTCTCGACTCAGTCGAGGCGCGAAGTAGACCTCAAGGGACCATCAGACCATATCCTGGTCTCGGTAGTTCTAGACCTGGGGAGATCTCCCCTGGTTGAAATCTGAACCCTCCCGAAGGGAGGAGAACAAGAGGCTCAGTTCCTCGTTCATTTATCGGATGGACTGGCTGTGTTAGCAGACCAAATACTCGACACTCCGGCGTCTCTATCATCTGCAGTGGAAACGTTTGGAAATTATATTCGAGATGCATGGGATACCTGTTCTAAGAGATCCTGCATTACACGGAAGTCGAAGCCATGGTGGAATCAGGGGTGCACTAGCACCCTAGAGGAATACCGTGAGCGCCCATCCCGGGAGTCCTGGGGTGAGTTCAGGAAGGCTGTCAAATCTTCCAAGAGGATGTTCTTTGATGAAAGGATCAAGGAAATTGCCACTACTAATGCTAGACCCTGGGATCTTATGTCCTGGATTCAGCAGCAGAAACTACCTCCTACAGATGCGATCTCTTTTAAGGGTGAACAGTGTAGGACTTTGGATGACCTGTGGAATGCTCTCCACGGTACTTACAATGCAGCAGCCAAGAGGGAAACTGACCTCTCGTTCTTAGACGACCTAGATCCTTCCGCCGAGAGAGACTGGGTAAGATTCAGTGCACTTGAGTTGAGGGACGCGCTTAGTTCGTGTTCAAACCACTCAGCGCTGGGGCCCGACCATGTAACGTGGTCGTTTCTCAAACATGTCATGTCTCACAATCCTAACCAATTCGGAGGTGTTTGGCAACGATCTACCGAAGATGTGGGGGCTTATCTCACCCACCTTGTAAGAGCAGGATGGGCAAAAGGGTTGAAGACTAGCGTTGTCGTGTTCGACATTGCGCAGTTTTTCCCATCTCTAAATCATGAAGCGCTATTGAGATTCATGGAATTCCAAGGATTCCCTAAGTGCCTTAGAGAATTCTTTTCATCTTACCTGGTTGGGAGGAGCACTGCATACAAGTGGGGCCCGTTTGAATCAGGGTTATTCAAAGCAGAAGTGGGGGTTGGGCAGGGTTCTGCCCTTTCTCCAGTTCTGTCAGCGTTATATGTTGCACCGATTATGAAGGCGTATGAACAAACGGCTAGGGGGGTTGGCCTGAGCACCACCCTTCTGTCATATGTTGACGATGGTACTGTAACTACACAGTCTAAGTCGTTAGACGACAATTGCCGCACTCTTGTGAGGTCGTATGGATTCCTTCATGCGCTCTTCGACATGGCGGGGTTGGTCCTAGAACATGGAAAGACAGAAGCCTTTCACTTCACTAGGTCCAATGATGGTTATCTTCCATCGTTGGACCTCAAGTTTGCCCCATATATGGGGGACACACCGCTTACTCCCAAACTTATTTGGAGGTACCTGGGATTTTTCTTTGACCGCAAGCTCTTGTTCAGAGAACACGTCAAGTTTTACGCTACCAAGTCCCTCACCACAGTAATGGCTATGAGGATGCTTGGTAACTCTTCGAGGGGCATAACTGCCCTCCAGAAAAGGCTCCTTTATCGATCCTGCGTGGTTCCTATTGCCATGTATGGTTATCGATTATGGTATTTCCAGGGTTCTAAGAACAAGGGTACTCTTAGAATTCTCAACTCGATGCAGTGGAAAGCTGCCCTGTGGGTTATAGGTGCATTTCGCACTTCTCCTACAGGGGGCATTGAGGCCCTTGCAGGCCTCATGCCTATTGATCTACACCTTAAGAAGATGGCAGCAAGAGCCAATCTTCGGGTACACACTTTGACGAGTACTCACCCTACTCGTTCTCTGCTCCCTAAGAACCTGTCAAAGACAGCTATCCCGCATCCTCTGTCGTTTGCCAATCTACCTGTTTCTACGGGTAGGAAGATAAGCAGCCCCATCACTGATGCAGCTAAAACTGCATTGGATACCACAGAATCGTTCGATTACTCGGATGATTTGGCCAGACCTGGAGAACGGGTCCGAGATGTTTTCTTGGACCAAATCATCTTTGACGAACGCCCTCGGAGGAAGCCTGAAGAGGAGGCCTCAGAGGACGACGACAGAGTATCTCACCTTGATGACCTCTATCTAGAGTGTCGTGAAGACCATCGCACAGTGGCAGTTGCCACAGATGCCACTGTTCCCCCCACATCAAGGCATCAAGCGGTGTCTGGATACGGGATCTACATTCGGGGCAAACTTATTCATTGTTCTAGGTTTGCTTCGGGCAAAGTCACTGCTCTGGATGCGGAGCTTACCGCCATACGATTTGCGGTTGAGTACCTCGTTATGAGGAACTTTGACTGTAATTGCATTGTTTTATTCACGGATTCAATTGCTGCGGCGAAAAGATCTGTGGATCCTTCTCTACATTCAGGCCAAGGGGACTCTTTGGCAGTTTGTAGAAATCTGATGGCCTGGTTATCAGGGTCCATCGAGCGTTCTATCCTCTTTGTGGAAGTACCCTCCAAGGTGGAGTGGAGCATCCACTTTGAAGCTCACCAGTTCGTTAGGGATCTACCCTCTATTAGAGTTGGTCCCACAACAGTTACCTCACTTGATTATCTTAGAAAACAAGTTACATCGTCGTGTCAGGACGCGTGGGTTTCATGCTTCCAACACACTTCATACCGAGGATCTCAGTTTTTGGAGATGAAGGGCCTTCAGGGCAAGCCTCTACAGCCATCATACCTTAAGGGAGGTACGTGGCTGTCAAAACTTGGTGACTCGGTCGCCCTCACCGCGAGGGCAGTCAGATGCATCACAAACCATGCTCCGGTAGGTGAGTACTACTGAAGGTTTAATATTCCAAATGCTTCACGTCTCTGTACGTGTTGGTCTGCAGAAGGATCTCGGTCTGCTGTCATTCAGACGCGGACGCATGTATTACATCACTGCCCTGATGTTAAACATTCCAAGAACATCGACTATGTTGTTGGTCTTGCTCAGTTCTTGGAGAAGAACCCTCAGGCGTACCGGTTATGGTTTTTCCAGGGATCTAAGAACAAAGCTACCATCAAGATTCTCAACTCGATGCAGTGTAAAGCTGCCCTATGGGTTACAGGTGCATTTCGTACTTCTCCTACGGGGGGTGTCGAGGCCCTTGCTGGCCTCATGCCCATCAATCTCCACCTCAAGAAGATGGCCAGTCGAGCCAACCTTCGAGTTCACACGCTGACGAGTACTCACCCTACTCGCTCACTTCTTCCGCGGAACATGGCCAAAACAGCACTATCGCACCCTCTATCGTTCGCGAGCCTGCCTGTTAACATGGGCAGGAAAGTGAATGGTCCGATCGCTGATGCAGTTCAATCTGCATTGGAATTCACAGAGGCATTCGATTACTCGAGTGACTTGGCCAAACCTGGAGAACGGGTCTGAGATCTTTTCTCAGACCAAATCATCTTTGACGAACGCCCCCAGAAGAAGCCTGATGAGGAAGCTTCTGAGGATGACGACAGAGTTGCTCACCTTGACGAACTCTATCTTGAGTGTCGTGAGGACCCACGAACGGTGTCAGTTGCCACTGATGCCACAGTACCTCCTACTTCCAGACACCAAGCAGTGTCCGGATATGGCATATACACCAGGGGCAAACTTAGACATCGTGCTAGGTTTGCATCGGGTAGGGTCACTGCTCCTGATGCGGAGCTCATGTCCATTAGATTTGTGGTGGAGTACCTTGTTACGAGGAACTTTGACTGTAATCGAATCGTTGTCTTCACTGACTCTATTGCGGCTGCAAAGAGGTCGGTAGACCCATCCATACACTCAGGCCAGGGTGATTCCCTGGTAGTGTGTAAGCACCTTGCAGCTTGGTTGTCCGAGTCCATCGATCATTCTATTCTCTTTGTTGAAGTTCCCTCTAAAGCAGAGTGG